>JAXCGZ010003781.1:265000-280000 GCA_037179515.1 Halocaridina rubra | reverse complement strand
AAGATAAAGAGACAGCCAGAAACTGTGTCTTGGAGGCATTAAATTTGACTAAATTTTGAGTGCCCCACTCACATACCCTCTGCAAATCGGAGTCGATAGTATAAGAAGAGAGATACAAGACTGACGAGTAGTAGATGAAGGTTATGAAGAAAAGGCAGAGTAAAAATGAAGGGTAGAATCGGCAGAGGCGTTAAGAAGAGAGGAGGATGGGGACTGAAGTAGATCGTTGATGAAGAGAAGTAACAGAGTAGTTGAAAGAACAGAGCCCTGTGGAACACCACTGGTATCAGGGAATGGGCTAGATTTTGCACTGTCAGCAATCAGAGATATAAAGCGGTCAGAAGGAAATCTGGAACTCATTGAACAGAGAGAAAGGGTAAAGCCATAAGCAGGGAGTTTGGCCAACAGAGCCTTGTGCCAGACTATGTCAAAAGCCTTAGAGATATCAAGGGCAACGACTAAGGATTCCCCATAGTTCCTCAGAGAAGATGACCATACATGAGTAAGATAGGACAGGAGGACGCCAGCTGATCTTGCCATTTGGAAGCCTTACTGGTGATCGGAGATAAGTGAGTTACATTCAAGACGTTTCAAGAAGTAAGAATTGAGTAGTTTCGCGAACTTTAGCGATAGAAGTGGTTAGGGCAATAGGTTGGTAATTTGAAGGAATAGAGCGGTCATCCTTGCACTAGAGTATGCTTTCAATATGAAGGATTGAAACTGGTTGAGAGAATGAGTCGAAAAAGATGGCAGAGCATGGGAGCCAGTTTATCTGCAAGCTCTTTAAGGAACCCTGCAGGGATACCATCGGGACCAGATGCCTTATTTGTCTTTAACAAGCAAAGAATCTTATGAACTTTGCTTGAAGACAAGATAAGGGAGGGCATATTGGTAGAGAGGGGTAAAGAATGAGGGACAGGTGCACTAGCATCGTTTACGGATGAGTTCGCAGAAATATGAGACCCAAAGAGAGTGGCTTTTTCACTGGGAGAGCAAGCTATAGAACCATCGGAACGAATGAGAGGAGGAAAGCTTGATTTACAGAAGTTTTCTGGCTAATGACCAGAAACATTTATCAATGGGAGAGGAGTTAAGGTCATCAACTTTCCCTCTTATAAAGGAAGCTTTAGACCTTCAAACCAGAGCTGTACAAAGATTCCTAGCTGTAATAAAAGAAGAGCTACAAATCAGAAGGAGAAGTTTAGTACGACCGGTGTGCCCGTTCCCTGGCCTGAATAGCCATGGAGTAGGCATGGTCAAACCAAGAATTTAGGGGAGAAAAAGTTTTCATAGAGGAGAGGATGAACGCCTCCAGTCCCGAGGTTATTATCTTGGCAACTTTTGGGACTTCCTGATTAGGGTTGCGGGACCAAAAGCAGAAGTCATAGTTTGGGAAGTCAAACAAGAAATTACGCAAATATTCACGTTGGGTGCACTCAAAGTGCCAAAGGCGGTGCTGAATAGGAGGAATTGATACAGTGGAGCGAAAATGGAAGAAACTGAGATCAAAGAGTGATCAGATTTATCAAGTGGGGAAAACAAAGAATACAAGTAGTTTGAAGGATTAGAAGTATGAAATAAGTCAAGAGTGTTGGCTGTATATTCGTGTCGATCAGGAACAAGAGTAGAATGTTTGATTATCTACTCCAGATAGTGAGGAATAGAGAAAGCAAGGACCTCACTTCCTCCCACATCAGTGTGAGAAGAATTAAGCCACTCACTGTAGTGTACATTCCCAATATAGAGAAATTCAGCATGTTGGTGAGAAGATATCAAGGACTCATGGCAAGAAGACAGATATTCAAAGAAAGACACACAGCCATTGGAGTTTGGAGAGCAGTAGCATAAGCAACGTAATAAAGTGGTTGTGGAGAGATAGATTTTCAGCCAGAGAACATCAAAATCATGAGATTCAAGGTCCATGAGCGTTGCAATAGGAAGTTAGTGTCCCAGTAGGCACAGACCCCACCTTTGGAACAGAAACGAGTATACAGGTTATAGTGAGAGATATGAAATGTGTCAGTGGAAGCATGACTAGTGAAGAGTGAAAGAAGCAGATCAATTAGGAGGTGCTTGATTGTTCTTACGGTCAAGCTCTGTCCACCTAATAAGAGCCTCAAAACATTAGAGATATGAGACCATCATTACTAATTCGGATTGCTCTTAACTCAATATTATTGTATAGTTTAACCTTACAGGAATAAATATGAGTGTAGTCATTCTCCCGAAGCTTAAATTATAATATTTGTAGGAATAATTTTTGGCGAAAATGTGTTTTTTTGCGTCCTTCGAATATATTTTTTAATGGATACAAATATATAGGTGCAGCCTGAATATTAGCAGAGTCGTATATTATTATTATTATTATTATTATTATTATTATTATTATTATTATTATTATTATTATTATTATTATTATTATTATTATTATTATTATTATTGTACTCAAGTTGGTATATTTTCATAGCGATTCTTAACTCTACTCTGTTTTATTTTCTCTTTTGCAGCCGAGCAGTTGAACAGCTATGTAACACTGAAGCTGCAGAATGTCAAGTCGACTACAGTATCCGTCAAGGGGACCCAGCCTTGCTGGGAACAGGACTTCCTCTTGTGAGTAACCTACCTCTCTCTCTCTCTCTCTCTCTCTCTCTCCTCTCTCTCTCTCTCTCTCTCTCTCTCTCTCTCTCTCTCTCTCTCTCTCTCTCTCTCTCTCTCTCTCACATCATATTCAGCCCTCTTTAACATCCAAAATCCTCCTACCATCATCCTTTCGTTCTCATAATTTACCTTAACTAAGGCTATTGTGTCTGTTTATTGTCCATTATCTCATACTTATATTAAATTACAGTAATCATGAGTCTGGTATTATCATCATCATCATTAATCACTTTAGAAATATAAGGCTATTGTGCTTTCCTATATACATAAACTAATATACTATCGTAATTTCAGTATTAAGGTGTTTAAACTAAAAAAAAAGGTTTCTCGAGCATCTGTTTAGCTTGGGCTTTTTTGAAACTAACAAGCTCATTTTATAATAATAATGATAATAATAATAATAATAATAATAATAATAATAATAATAATAATAATAATATAGTTTTATATACTTTCCAAAATAGAATATGCATACAGTATCTTCAGTGATTTCTTATAAATTAATTTGGATGAGCATGTTTTTTTTTTATAATTGTTTTCATACTGATTACTATTAGGTATTTATTCATTATTATTTTGTTATATCCGAAGGCGGTCTATTGATGTTACCTATATAATATATTACCTGTTGACCTGTTTTCAAACCTGCCTCATATAAAAGACTGAGGAAGAAAGCCATCTTTGCTGTGTGACTTATAAATACTTCCTTAGATTTTACGTTGATTTCACAAGATGAGTAGATGAAAGATTTTGGCCGCTGAGCAGCTGTAAACATCTCATTAGAATAATGACACAAGAAGCCTTAAGCATAGAATTAGATAGAAAACCATTAGGGATTTCCATTTTGGAGGTTTAGCATGAATATCTATTCTTGAACTCACCATACATACATGATGGTGTATTCATTGAGCCTGTTGACATGAAATTGGCTGCTACAATATTGAAGTCACTAAACTTTCCTTTTCTGGTATTGAACTAGAATTCCTTGTTAAGTATGTATGCTCTGTATGATTTTCGTATATATGCAAGTATGTATATATGTATGCATGTATTTATGTATGTATGTATGTATGTCTACTGAATACAAATTAATACTTATTAAATGCTCATATTTTTCCTCATTATACTGAATGCTGCAGAGAACTGACCTATAAAAAAATCACCAATGGCAACCATCTGTATTTTTTTTTAATATAAAAAACTATCAAAGTACAATTTTTAGTATGCTTATCCTAATATCACGCAAAGTAATCCTAAGCTATTTATTTTTCATATCTTAGAGAGCCTTTTTTCATTTAATCTTCAAATTGATTTATATACACATTCTTATATGTTCCGTTTATCTTGTATTTATCATTACCTGCTCCTTTCCCCTTGTTGTAGACGCACACTTATATGCTTTCTCGCAAAGAAACTTGATCTTCTCAACTACATTTACACTAAGCGTTTCCCTGTCCCATATGCTTTGTTATACAGGTGTCTGAGGGAGCTCATTTTTGTTGCCAATTACTGTTGCGTATCTTTTTCTATATGTGTATTATGGGACATTATATTTTGATATTTTTATTATTTTCCTTAGTTCTGTGTGTCTTTTGGCTGTGTCTTCGTGCTTGTCGGAAATTATCATCTTTGGTAGTGGTTTTGCTTTATCGCTTATGAATAACAACCTCATTTCATTCTTTCACTGGTGCTAACATACACGCGCATGCCTAATACCTGTACTAGATATTAATACACTAACAAGTGCTGTATGACTGCATTGTAAACAAAGGTCTCCAAAACATGTCCATCTAAATGTAGCCGTCATATAAAGAGAACTGAAACTCCATTGTTAATGGTGCATTGGTTAAAAAGAGAGAAAACTATTTTGAAACTGACAAGCTCATTACTGTAACTTCAGAATAGAGTCGTTATTCCGAGCGTGTATTTTGGACTCAATAACGAGGAGTGAAGAGGCTAAAGCTGCTACTGTGCTCATACTTATCGTTTGTTTTCATATTTTTCCCAATGCTGTTCAATGCAATCTTGCTGGTAGTTGAGCTGTAATTTATGTTATTTCAGACTGTAATGCAGATGGACCTAAGGGTTGTTTGGTATCTAGATACGACGTTTTCGTATACATTGTGTAACTTTCTTATTTGAAAACGATTTTCCCTTGAAACACGCACACACATACAATCACACACCCACCCACACGCATGCATTGAAACCAAGATACGATGTACTTATTATTTAAAATATTGCAATAATGCATAATTTGCAGTCATATATAAGAAAAACATTAATAATTAAGAGAAAGAGTAGTATACTTTGAGTGAAAAGAAATAATTTGGTACGTAATAATAAGCAAGAGGGTAGGCTAGGATATGAAAATGAAATAAAGAACTAAAAGGAAAAAAGAGAGAACCGGAAAATAGAATTGTTAAGCAAGAGGATAATATGAAATGAAAAAGTTTTAACATAAAGTGTAGGACATTTGTGATTCTCTGTCCTTTTAGAGAAATGAATGATCCCTATGAAATATGCAATTATAGGGGAATATTGAACAGGTTTTTTTTTATTTAGTTTATTACGCTCCTAATGAGTAGCGACAAACCCATTACAAAATTGCTGATGACAGGAAAGTCGTGACTTGCTGGACACGCTGTCTTAATCTAAAAACACAAACAATAATGTAATTAGCAACCACCAAAGTGTGGGTAACGCAAAAGAATTATATCTAAATGATCAACTGTAAACAAATATTGACATATATCAATAACAAATTGTCTGTAGGATATCAGGTCATCTCCTTATGAAGAGCGAAAAACCCTAAAACCCGTTACAAAAGTGCTGATGACAGGAAAGACGGGACTCACAGGACACGCTGTTTAAATATAAAAATCCAAAACAATAATATAATTAACACCCACCAAAGTGTGGATGTCGCAGAAGAATAGCATCTAAATAGCCGTTTGTAAGCAGATACTGGCATATTCAGTAACAGATTCTCTGTGGGGTATCAGATCAACCACTGCAGGGCACTTCAAGCAGTAATGCTAAAGATTGTTAGCATTGGGTGAGTCACTTACACGATGAATACTGCGGCACATCCCCTGCCTTGCCTACCTGCCACAATGGTCTTTATCCTAATCGAAGATGACCAGACACCACATTATGTCTCCTAACCAAGAGACCATGGCGATGGTATTTTTAGGGGCAAGAGAGGGGTCATAGTGCTAGATAGTCACACTCAGAGGCCGCTCGGTATTCCTGTAGTGGAGGATAGGTAAATGAGCAGGAGCACATATCTTCCGCTTGTAAAAGGAGAGGAAGGCAGTCTTGGTGAGGAGGTCGACTGTGTCATTCACTAATATACCGATATAAGAAGAGATCCACAGAAAGTGTACAACAAGAGAATGTTCAAAGGCTGTGGCAAGCTGACAAAATATTCAGTTGACTAGGTTACGGGCTTCTGGCTCTGGGAAGGAAAGGGTACAGAGAGCAGACTGTGAGTTGCAGATGACCAGACCATTGCTCCTTATGTGCAGCAGTATATTAATAGCATCCAGATGTCCGTGCAATTCACATGACATGGAGCTCAACAAGTTTGGCAGACAACCACTGACCCAGCCACTGAGCGGTGATTCCATACTAGGTGAGAAGATTGCACAGCCCACGCTCCCGTCCGCCTGCAGAGAGCCGTCAGCGTAGAGCATATGGGTGGCAGTGAGGGATGAAGTCGCTTCGGCGATGGTCTCCAGGGCTCGTTGTTTCTGCAGTCAGAGTAGGTCCTTTTTGCATGTTGGTGTGAAGGAAACAGCTGGGAGAGGAACCCCCCAGGGGGTGGACTGTGGTCGATTTCTTCCTCTGGAACATTAATATCCAGTCTCTGAAGACTCGAGCAAACATTTCTAACAAGAATGCATCCACCAGGTTGAAGTCAAGGCCGAGGTGCAGCAGGATTGAGCGATGTTCTAGTGATGTTTGAGTAGAGTGAAGAAAGATGAGGAGAGTAGAGGCATTTAACAGTGAAGTAGATCACATTACCATATATCCGTTCCACTAAAGGAGGAAGATGGAGCTCCTTCAGCATATTTGCAATCCTAGTGGAGATTGGGCAGCCCAGGATGAGTCGCATGACTTTATTTGGAAACTTTTCAAGGGGATCCAATGCTGACTTGGGGAGCTGGCTTAGAGCAGGAGAGAGATAATTAATCACTGAATGGCTATAGGCAATGTAGATACTTCTGGCTATAGGGATTGAGACCCCTGCAGCATTATTAGTTAGCCACTGGAGGGGTGTTAGATGCCTCTGCATTCGAGTCAGTAGATCTTGAACTATTGGATGAAAATGCTGAAAGTGTATATAGATTGTGGGGAGAAAAGATCCTGCTTTTTCCCGAGGAAATGATGAGGCCACATAATGAAGAAGACTCATAAAATTAACAAAGAAAGTGCTGAAGATGTTTAGGAGAGTGTGAGTGTATGTAGATGTCATCAGTGTAGCATGTGACTGTGGTACCAATGGCGTTAGGAGGTAGGGAGAGAAGGCAGTACATAAGAATATGAAAAAGAAACAGACTGAGGATACCCCTCTGTAGAGTACCAAGGTCAAAGCTCCTAGTGGTGATAATAGCCCCTCCAAAGAGGATACGGGATGATCTATTATTGAGATACCCTCGTATCCATCTCTGGAGATTCCCTTTTACGCCAAAATCTACTAGCTGGTCTTGGATAACGTTCCTGTTCGTAATACTGAAGACACTTTTTAAATCAAGAAAGGCCACAACACTGGTGGGGGAGACGCAGGTGTACAGCTCAAGGAGGCAGTGATACATGCTTCGCTGTGGCAGAATATCATAAAGTCTCGGTGAAAGTTTGTCCTGGAGCCAGAACATGAGGTGGCTGAGGAGAATGCACTCCATCACTTTACTGAAGCAAGATGTGAGGGAAATTGGTTTGAATTTGTCAGAACCAGGCTTGGGAATGGGTACAATAATGCTAGTCGTCCAGGTTTGTGGCACATATCCGTGTCAGAGACAGAGGTTGTATAACTGGAGAAGGGAGTCACCAGGTACATTCAGGAGAAGGTGAAGTAGCGAGTATGTAATGCCGTCATCACCTGAGGCTGTTGTTTTACTGCTAGCGAGAGCACAACGTAATTCACCTTTTTTAATAGATACATCGCCCTCCTCATCCAACTCCAGCAAGGCCACAGACAGGTGAAGAGTATGATATATTTTCTGAGAAGAGAGCCTCTTGTAGATGTGCAGGAAGGTTGGAGACACTAGACTGATCAGACCAGGTGTCAGCAAGTTTTGAGCATACTGAGCTGGCACTTTCTTCCTCACCACTGTATTAATAAGATGCTACATGGCTGCCACGTTCATTTGATGATTAATGCTACTGGTGAACTTGTGCCGTCGGTGTGAGCACACTGTTGTAATGCAACTAAGGCAGCACTGGACATCTGTTATTGACGTAAGGTCCCGGGAGTTGGATTCCTCTGATATGCGAGACTGTCCTCCACAGTCCTCCTTTCTACTTCCATGGTGCATCTGTTGAGCGCCTAAGTATGACATATCGTCTGACATTTGATGTTTGATCTGCAGACATATTGGCTGAAAAAATCGTGGGTGGAGCACTGATGCAGGTGCAATGATAAAGTGGGGGAGGTGTAACTGGTACTGAGTAATGCAGTCTGAGAGCAAGGTATTCCGAGAAAAGAGCAGGAACCAATGAGCACTTGACATGAGATGCGAAGAGTCTGAATGCAACAATGACATGGTCTAGGGTACCTCCCCAAGAATGCATAGCTCCCCCAGTGTCCCAATGAGAAAGGTGGTTGTGGTGGATGAACTCAGTTAATCGGGTCCCACTACAGTTCACAGTGCCAGAGAGGTCACCTAGAGCAGGGTGGAGGGGGTTAAAGTTACCCATATATACCATACCGCAAGCTGTGGGAGGAGGAAGGTTGACCATATTCAGTCTACCAGGGGCAGAATAAACATTACAAAGATGTAGTGTGCCACCTTCCAGCATCACCGCAACAAGCTGATAGGTCATATCATCATCAACGGAAGTGCAGAGTAATCGATGCTGGAGGGAGGAGTGTACATTTGTAACGAGTCCATATCTGACAGGATGAACATAGGAAACATAAGAACTGAGAGGGGAAGCAGCACCCCCACCCATCGGACGTCCAACAAAACCTTCCTGAAGAAAGATAACATTCAGTTGCTGACAATGGACATATATCTTAAGTGCAGCAAGCTCCGTAGGCAGTGTTATACCCCAAGCATTCTAAGAGAGGATATGAAGCTGTGCATTACTATCTAACATTATTCTTATGCTTACGTGAGATAGATGAGGTGGTAGGAATGGGTGAGGCTTCACTCCGTTGCAAGCTACGGGAGGGGGAGTTCGCAGGGGGAGTGATGGCTGTCTCAGGACAAGCAGCGAGAGACTTCAGCTTCTCAGTAATTTTGGAGACCGACTTGATAACAACGAGGGCTTGAGTATGGTGTCATTAGTAGCTAGTTTAGTAGACAGATCATCAAAGGAAGCCTTGAGAGTTTAAAAATGAGTCTCAATGGAGTGAAAACGAGCCTTGATAGCATCAAGGCGTGATGCAAGGGAGGCACACTGAGACTTGAGAGAGTCAACAGCATCACGAAGCGCAGAAACTAGTGTGGAAGCTGGGGCAACGAGCGGTGGCGGTGACAGTTGTGGTGGTGGTTGTGGTGCGACACTGAGTCATGGCAGAGTGGGAGTGCCTAGCACAACCTTGCCCCATGTGGTATTGACCCCCGGCATACCACACTGCAGACATTTCCACAGATAAGTGTCTGGTGCAGGTGAGGGTGATGAGTCCATGGTACTAGCAGAAGCAGTAGCTGAAGTGGGTAGTGAAGTGGTGGAATGAGAGGCATGGTTGGCCACATACCATGCACACTTCTCTAAAGCAGAGTAGTAGCTTGAAATATGTCCAATACCCCAGCATCTGAAGCACCACTGCTGTTCCTTCTATATTCTATGCAATTCACAGGAAGAGAGACAGGGGAGGAAGGAGAAGTTGACAATGGGTGGTGGTGGTGGATCTGGGAGGCTCCAGGTGATAACAAGTTGGTTAGTGGGTTTTCCGTTTTGATGGAAGTGACGAACAGTGTATACGCTTGGCAGTTCCTTAGCCAGAGAAGAATCTATGTCAACAATATAACGAGTAATGAGACAAGTAGGGAATTTACAGGGCCTGTCAACTGAGTCCTGAACGTCGAGGAACAAGGACAAGATCTCGCCCTTCTGAACCATGTCAATAATGTCCTTGTGACGCCTTGAGATGTATACGAAACAAAAGGTGACAGCAGACATCTTAACCTCAGCCAGCTCCCGATCGAGGTGAAATCTCTTGGTGACTTCAGCCAGCCAATGAAACTTCACTTCAACACTTGGGTTATCATTAATGAGAAGCTTGACATATACAGCCCGGAGAATAAAGGCTGGAGCAACAAGTGCAGGCAGAGAAGGTGCATTATGAAGAGTAATTCGAGGTGTTGGGTAGTCAAGAGCCTTACATTCAAAAGGAGCCCCATTACACTTAGAAGTTTTAGCAACGGGAGATGATGGTTCACTGCTGGTATCCAGACCATGTTCCATTGGGCACTTGGTGGTGGTGGAGGCCTGAGTTGTAGGGTGGGAGACTGCAGCCTCAGATGCCAGCTCCTGATGGCAGTGTAGGTGGGGCCAGTGTTCCTTTGGCATGTCATCGTCATCACTCAGAGCCAGGTCAGCTTCGAGATTAGCAAGGGAGACAGGCCCTGAGACCTCCAGAATGCTCAGAGACACAAGTGCTTAAAGCGGTGGTAACACTTACACCTGTGATGTGGCTACAGGGGGCGTAACGTAGACATGACGATGGCACACATGTCACACAACTCAAACTGCTCATGCGCAGATCCAGGAACCTCTGACCGAAGGGGTTTGTCCAAGTATGAGAGTTTTTATATCAGAAAAAATTACTAAGTCCAAAAAAACTCAAACCACACTGATAACACTGCACTAATCACTGAGCCTTACTGTAAATTCCAGCACAAGCTGGATGGTGGCAGCTCGGTAGTTCCTTCAGAATCCAACAGAATCGACAGAGCTCTCAGACGACTGTTTACAACTAAAGCAACATGGTTGCCATCATTGAACAGCTTAGATAAAACTGTCAGAATCTGAATGCAAGCCTGGAGAATATTACAAAAACTTTCCTCAAGTGCAGTGAAAAGTAAGTTGGCTGTAAAGGAGGAAGTAAAAGAGATTGTACTAGAAAATATTGACACAGTTGATTACAGGGAGACAGTTAAAGACAAAGCAAAAGAGGATGTGGCTGAAAGAGGGAGATAACCAGGTACTTTTTCTAGCATTCACCGAGTAGGAAAAAGCAGCGGAACGAGAAAAAGGTTAAATAAGTTAACTGTTGTAAGGGAGGATGCAGATGAGGAAATACCTGAACTAAAACAGGGTTAACAGTACAGAGCTGTCTATACTAACTATTATAGAGCAAAGGAAGAGCAGGGTGTATCTGTGACAATTATTGGAAGCTGATAATTTATTCGAAGAGAGAAACAGTGAAGAGAGTAAATTTCCTCGTTTTGGTATTGGGTTCTAATATACGAAAGGGCGAAAAAGGAAGTGTTAGGTAACCTTAAAATATAGCCTCATTATAATTACTGTGCACAAATGTTGACGATATAGATGGTAAGGCAGTGGATTAAAAGGAAAGATACTTGGATCTTAAGAAAATTTGTCTGCTATTTTGCAGACAAAATTGGTTAATGATACACACAGTGCCATTATGTCTAACACAAAATAAACAGTAATAAAGAATGATATATGAAAAGTGAGGAAGAATGATTTTTTATGAGTATGACACTGGAACTGGCAAGAAAATTGCCCTCATCGGGCCTTGCCACCAAGAAAACATTAAGACGAAGAAAAAGTAGAAGCTTAAGGACAAGGCAGAAATAAGAAAATGATGAACAATAGGAAATGGACAGACTGAAAGAATAATCGAGGTAATGAAGACCTAGATATATGGGGGATTTAGTATTGGGTTAATGTAAATGAAGAGATGAAAATGGATGTGTCAGGTAACCTTGAAATATAGCCTCGTCATAATTACTGTGCACAAATGCTGACGACAAGGTTGGTAAGGCAGTGGATTAAAAGTAAGGATACTTGGGTCTTAAGCAGATGTGTCTGCGGTTTGCAGACAAAATGGATTGATGATGCACTCAGTGTCACTCTCTGTACTGCAAAATACACAATAAGAAGGAGAGCTATAAGAAAAACAGGGCAGAATTATCTTTATTTTTATGAGTGTGACACTGGAACACCAAAGAAAATTGCACAAACAACAAGAAAATATTAAGGCGTAGATAAGGTAGAAGTCTAAGGACAAGGCAGAAATAAGAGAATGAGAAGCAATGGGAAAAGGACAGACTGAAAGAATAAACGAGGCAGTGAAGACCTAAAAATAAGGGGATTAGGCCCTGAGATGATGATGGATCCGCAATTTGAAAAGAGTTAGGAAAGACAGAAGGAGGAAGAGAATTCTAAAGTCTGGGGGTGGAAGGGAAGAAGTAGTCATAACACTGGCCATATCACGAGCTACAAATCTCCACACAGTACCTGCGAGACAAGGCCACTTAGCGAGTGTTACACGGCCTTGGCAGGGGGGGAGGGATGCAGCTTTCCATCTCATCAGAGCAATGATGGAAGTAGTAATGACAGAAAAGAGAAAAGGATGATTAAGAATTAAGAGAAGGGTCATGGATGAGTCTGATTGCCTTAGATTCAACCTTATCAAGGAGATGAGTATAAAAAGAAGCACCTCAGATGTGAGATGATTTTTCTGAGCATGGACAGATAAAACCTACATATATTTTAAATGGAAAGAGGAAGGGTAATGACGAAAACAAACCCGCATTCCAAGTTTTTTAGTTAGAGTTTTTGAAGTTTTGATTTTGTGACTCCTCCGAGACATGCTACCTGCTATCTGAGTTCCTAATATGCTAATATAATTTAAAGGGTAAATTTCGTTAATTTTTAATACAATAGGGCTATCAGGAAGAGAAGATAAAATGATAGCCACATACTGTCTTGGAGACATTAAATTTAAATAAAATTTTGTTGTTCCACTAAGATACTTTCTGTAAATTGAAATTGAGAGTTGAAGAAAGCGTGACACGAGACTTAGTATGAGTAGCAGATGAAGGCTGTAAAGAGAAGACAGAGATAAAATGAGAGGTAGAATCGTCGGCAAAGGCTTGGAGAAGAGTGAAAGATATTAATTTGAGAAGATCGATGATAATGAGAAGGAACAGAGTAGGTGCAAGAACAGAACTCTATGGAACACCACTGGTAATAGGGAATGAGCTAGGCTGTTATGCTATCAACAACCACAGATATAAAATGGTCAGAAAGAAAACTGGAAATAAGAGAACAGAAAGATGGGGTAAACCCATGAGCAGGAAGTTTGACCAACAGAGCCTTACACCTCACTCTGTCAAAAGCCTTAGAGATATCAAGAGCGACACCAAAGTACTCCCCATAGTTTTTCAAAGAAGATTACCATGCATGAGAGAGATAGTACAAGAGGTCACCAGTGGATCTTGACTTGTGGAAGCTGTACTGGTAGTCGGAAATAAGTGAGTTAGATTCAAGATGCTCCAAGAAGTTAGAATTGAGTATAGTTTTGAATACTTTAGCGATAGCAGAAGTTAAGGCAATAGGTCAGTAGTTAGAATCAATAGAATGGTCACCCTTCTTGGGAACAGGCTTAACTAGAACGTTCTTCTGAGATGAAGGATAGATACTAGTTGAGAGAATGAGGCGAAAATGATGTCAAAGCATGGGAGCCAGTTCATCTGCAAACTCCTTAAGGAACCTTGCAGGGGTATCATTGAGTACTTTGTTCATCTGTAGAGAACAAAGAACCTTACGTACTTTACCTGAAGAAAGAACAGGGGAGGGCATGGGGTTAGAGAGGGGTAAATTACAAAAAGAGGTGCATCGAATTGCTAACGAAGAGTTAGCAGAAAAATGAAAACCAAAAATAGTGGTTTTGTCAGTGGAAGAGCAATCTATAGAACTTGTCTAGATGATTGAGAGGGGGAAAGTTTGAGTAACTGGAGTTTTTGGAACGTTTTTTTTTTGCTAAGGACCAGAGACATTTATCTGTGGGAGAGGAGTTCAGACCATCAATTTTCCTTCTTTAAAAGAAAACTTTAGACTTATGAATTTGATAATGCAGCAATTCCTAATCATGATAAATTCAGATCGAGTTATAGCAGAAGGAGAGGCTTGGTACAACTGGTATGCCTGATCCCTGGCCTGAATAGCCATGAAGTAGGCACAGTCAAACCAACGATTTGGGGGGAAAAAATTTGATAGAGCTGGTGATGAACGTCTCCATGAATGAGGTTATAATCTCAGAAGCTTTAGGGCTACCGGATTAGGGTTGTGGGTCTGAAAGCAGTTGTCATCCCATGGAAAACCAAAGAGAATATAATGCAAATCATGATGCTGAATACGCTCGAAGTCCTCAAGACGGCGCCGAGTAGGAGCAATTGATGTAAGAGGAGCGAAAATGGTAGAGATTGAGGTCAAAGAGTGGTCAGATTTACCAAGAGGGGAAAGTACAGTAGATGAATAGCTTGTTGTGTTAGAATAAAGAATAAGTTAATGAAAAGTCTCAGCCTGAATAAATTTATATTGAAATAGGAAGTGATACCAGGGAGTTTACTGTGGTTAATGTAAATGTGAGGTGTATGATGTCAGCAATATGCAACTGTAAAAGTGGTAACTATATGTATGAACATTGGCTCCAGACGTTATCAAAAGCGATATATTCAAGGGAACATGTGCTTTCATAATAAACACAGGTGCCTTCAGGCATATGGACAAATATATTTTGCAAAGTGTTTACATGGGTGATGTGAAGCTTAAACTTGAATATGCTGTTCCTTTGTAATATCCACCCCTAAAAAAATACAGAAAGTTCATAGACATGCTACAAAGTTTGTACCAGAAATACGATATTTCATTGTAAAGTAAGAGTGAAGGAATTAAATTTATCGCCACTTGGAACTTTAAACTAAGGGATGAGGGACATAACATCGGTTTGAACGTCCTCCAGTTTTAGAAAAAATTTATATGTAAAAATGCATTGATATCAATAACTCTACAACTAGAAGTGACAGACTTAAGCTTCGTAAAAATGCACCGTTTCTGTAAAAGAGATATTTAGAACTTGCCAATAAGAAAAAAAATTTAAATAATAAATTCACTCATACTTCTAAGAAAAGGTAT
>JAXCGZ010003781.1:257500-260000 GCA_037179515.1 Halocaridina rubra | reverse complement strand
TTTCTTTTCATATGTCCAAATCATCTCAACACTCTCTGATTTAACATAACAGACAGTTTCCTTATAACACCCTCCAATAATTTCAACTTGTTCTCTTCGTCCTCTCTTGTATTCCATGTCTGCTCCATACGACGTCGTAGCAACAATCACTACTTCTTTGTTGTCTTTGCCGTCATTCCCAAATACCCATTTCTCATCACACTTTTCGTCCCACCAAAATATATTACTCCCTTCCTTCAGTCTGTAACTTACCTTTACTCCACTCGTCCATTCACTGCCGCAAGAGACGCCAGTTCCTGAATGCTATCAACTTTCTCAAACATCTCCCCATTCACTCTCACATTCAATTTATCAACATCAAGTCTCCTCGTACATCTCATGACTTTACTATTACCAACATCCACAAGCATTTTTTTCCTCACTTAGCCTTGCAAATTCGGTCACCATATACTTCAATTCCTGCTCAAATTCAGCAAGCAGCCTGCGTCTTCTATAAATAGGAATTGATTCACTTTCCATAATGTTGCGTTTTCACAAACTAATTCCAAGCCTTTTCATAGCATATATATATATATATATATATATATATATATATATATATATATATATATATATATATATATATATATATATATATATATATATATATATATATATATATATATATATATATATACATAAGGGTGCGTGTGCAATTACCTAATTATGCTTACGAGAAAGAGTCCCAAGCTCGTAACTTCTCGTCTCCTGGTTGGTTCCATTTTGTACTTTGTGATACTTATCATACTTGTCCTTAAAACTATGGATTTAGCATTAACTACATCCTCGGTTAGCGAATTCCAATTATCAACTACCCTTGCACTAAAAAAGTACTTCATTACATCCTACAGAGAAATTTTCTTACGAAGCTTCAAACTATGACCTCTAGCTCTAGTGCCAGCCATATAAAAATATCGATCCCTAGCCACTCTGTCTTAACCATGAAGGAATTTAAAAATCGTCACATCCCCCCTCAATCTTCTAGCTTCGAGTGATGGTAAGTTTAATTCTCTCAGCCTCTCATCATAACTGAGCTTGCGTATCTCTGGCACTAGTTTCGTGGCAGGTCTTTGAGCTTTTCCAGCTAAACTACATGCTTTTTCAAGTGCGGATTCCAAAAGTGGGCCGCATATTCAAGTTTTGGCCTCACATAGGTTACATAAATATTTCTGAACATTTCCTTGTCCATGTGCTTGAAGACTACTCTTACATTTGATAAGAAAGCATATGCTGCCCTTACTATGCCATTTATATGTATTTCTGGAAACAAATCAGCCAGTATGTTTACTCCTAGATCTCTCTTATTCTCAGTCTCTTGAAGTTCTGCTCCTGCCATTTCGTAGTCAAGCTTGGCCTTCATGCACTTGTACCCATTCTCATTACCTTACATTTTAAAGTATTGAATTTCATCAGCCACTTTTCTGACCACTCATGCAGACTATTTAGATCCTCCTGAAGTTCTCTACCATTGTTCTCGTTTCTTACTTTTTCACAATCTTTGCATCATCTGCAAACATGTTCATGAATGAATTTACAGACTCTGGTAGGTCAATTACATATATAAGGAACAAAAGTGGCCCTATGACTAAGCCTGTGGAACTCCAATACTAACTCTCTTCCATTCAGATACTGAGTGTCTTACTCTAACCCTCTGTTTCCTTCCTTCTGAGTATGTTTTTATCCATTTCAAGATTTTTCCACCTATTCTTGCTATTGCTTGCAGCTTCTTAAGAAATCTCCCGTGTGGGACAGTGTCAAATTCTTTCTGGAAGTCTAGGAATATGCTATCTGTCCAGCCTTCTCTTTCCTGTAAGATTCGGTTTACCTCATCATAAAATTCTAATAAGTTTGTTACTGTTGATCTACCTTCTCTGAAGCCATGTTGTCTCACTGACAAAAAGTTGAAGGATCCAGGTGAAGAGATATATGTTTCCATAGCAGTTTCTCCATAATTTTGCAAACTATGCTGGTCAAGGAAACAGGTCTGTAGTTTAGAGCCGTTTCTCTCCTTCCCTTTTTGAAGATAGGTGTATATATATATATATATATATATATATATATATATATATATATATATATATATATGTGTGTGTGTGTGTGTGTGTGTGTGTATATATATATATATATATATATATATATATATATATATATATATATATATATATATATATATATATATATATATATATATGTAATTACCTAATTGTGTTTACGGGAAAGAGCCCAAAGCTCGTATCTTCCCGTCTCCTGATCGGTTCCATTTTGTACTTAGTGATACTTATCATACCTGTCCTTAAAACTATGGATTGAGATAACAGTAACTACCTCCTCGCTTAGCCAATTCCAATTATCAACTACTCTTACACTGAAAAAGTATTTCCTTACATCCTGCAAAGAAGTTTTCTTACGAAGCTTCAAAATATGACCTCTAGTTCTAGATCCAGCCATATCAAAATATCGA
>JAXCGZ010003781.1:232500-250000 GCA_037179515.1 Halocaridina rubra | reverse complement strand
GCTCTTAAAGTTTCCAGGCCAGTCGTTAGCCAATGCCGCGAAAAATGACGCCATCGTTTTGTCGGTTGTTCAAGGTCACTGGGCTCGAATTTATGAAAATGGGCCTTTAGAAATTGTTGGTTTTAATGTTTTAACTCAACAGGAATGTGCAAAATCTCTCTCTCCTCTCTCTCTCTCTCTCTCTCTCTCTCTCTCTCTCTCTCTCTCTCTCTCTCTCTCTCTCATTTATTGGTAGATTTCCAGCCCCTAAGTACCAAGTTTTGAGATATGAAATAATTGATGAAAATGATTTAGATGATGCGAACTCTGTCTTATCCAAAGAGTTTTAAGGCAGTTTGAAGGTCCCTGTTAATTTGTTGTTATTAGAGTAAGTATTGCTTTGACAGCACTCAAATTTTACTTTATTAGAATTTAGTGAAATTTAATTTCTTTTTGTCTACGCACTATGCCTTGGACATTCGCTCTGTGGTAAATTTTCAATTAAGTAATTAAGCTGTTCTAGATTACCAGGATAAATAAAGTCCATCTCCTGTAATCTATTATAAGATTTAATAGAAAATACAAGAGATTCTATGTGAATTGAAGTTCTTATTAGAATATGGCCTTTTGACATTCGCCGTTATTCTTAAGTGACCAACCAAAAAAGAAAAAATAGAATGTCGTTGTATTCGTTATATAAGTCTCTTTACAATTTAAAAAAAAAAATATATTACAAAAGTATATGAACAGACAAATATGTGTAAATAATTACAAAAGGAGGAGTAGATTGTGAAGTATTTTTTTATTTTTATTTATTTATTTTGCCTCATTTAATACACCTTTATATGGGCACCATTAGTTGGACGAAGCACATCAAGACAGTACTCGATTTCTTGCCATGTTCGCTGCAGTATAGCCTCATCAATGGTGGTAATGGTATCAGTTTTTATTTGTTTGAGATCAGTGATGTCCCGTATCTTTGTTCGATACACGATATCTTGAACATAACCCCATAGAAATAAGACCAGGGGAGTGATATCTGGTGAACGAGGTGGCCGGGGAAATGGGTCATCCCTTTCAATCCACCGGTTTGGAAATGTTTGATTTAGGAACCCTCGAACACGCAGTCCCCAATGTGGTGGTGCACCATCTTGCTGGTAAATGATGGTTGGTTGAAGGTCATCTAGTTGTGCTGCCACATATTCATTCAAAAGGTCAATGTAAACATCTGCAGTAATTGATGTCTTGTTGAAGAAAAATGGACCAATGATTCGATTGCACATGATCCCACAGCACACATTCACCTTTGGACTATCTCGGTGAAGTTCCCCAGTCACATGGGGATGTACTGATCCCCAGATTCTCACAAACTCGGTTGAGGAACGTTTCATCTTCAGAAATTCGTTCCAGCATGTTAACTGCTAACGCTATTCGTCTTGGTTTATCATTTGGCTCGATTGCCTGTATGAGTTGCACTTTGTAAGCATACAATTTCAAGTTCTTGTGTAGGACTTTGTGCACTGTTCAACGTGGTAACTGTAAGTGCCTGGCAGCAGTACGGATGGACTGTGTAGGAGAGCGATCAAAAGCTTGTCTTACACGATCGATGTTTTCCTCAGATGTTCTTGGTCGTCCACTCCTCCCTTTATCCAACACTGTCCCTGTCTCCATAAATTTCTCGTGCCATGCACGAATTGACGGACGTGACGGTGGATCTCTTCCATACTTAGTTCTGTAGTTTCGCTGAGTCTGCGTATTCAATTTTGTTTCAATAAACCATGACACACATTGTGCCTTTTCTAGAGGAGTAGCCATTTTTTTAGGGGTCCATTTAACAGTACCTCTTTCATCACCAGGGTACTGAAGTACGCCAATGCAATATGATTAAAAACTTTGATAACTGCTGTGTACATAAAATAAATCTGATTGAGATATCTCATCAATGGCTTTTGTAATATATATTTTAAATTGTAAAGAGACGTTATGGACACCCTGTATATGTGTCTGTTGTGAGAGGCCGTTAGGTTTTTCAGGCATCCCCGTGTATTACTTCCGCTGTGCCACGTCGTCTATGAGATCAGGCTGTTCAAACTAATCAGGCATAACATCTGGCACAGGTGTAGTACAGAGCTATATCAGACTACTGCTTAATTTGGGCTCAAATTTATACGATCCAATACCTTCTCTGACACCAATTCTTTTCATTAATCCAAGTTGAATTTCCTTGCTCCTCCAGTCATTAGATTACATAAGATATATGAAATAATGTACGTTAAATAACATCATAACCACTACTCATTACAAACAGCAGTGCCGCAACCCAATCACCTTAACTTTTCCAATTCGCTCTCTCTCTCTCTCTCTCTCTCTCTCTTCTCTCTCTCTCTCTCTCTCTCTCTCTCTCTCTCTCTCTCTCTCTCTCTCTCTCTCTCTCTCTCTCTCTCTCTCTCTCCTCGTCTTTCTGCTCCTGCTCCTCCTGCTCCTCCTCCTTTCCATATACACCAGTTAAAAATCTGCAATAGTGATGGTTGGGGTCTGAGTTGTCTTTGCCTAAAGGATTCGTCATTTTATGTAGGTTTTGTTAAATAAACTCAGACAATAGAAGGTTTAGAAGTCCTCTAGCAAGATTTTTGATTAGTTACCTGTAATTCTCAGAATTTCAATAGTAAGTAATTTATGCTTTTTTGTCGTCTTTTGTTTTTTGGGGGGTGGAGAAAGAATGAAAAATATTCTCGGTATGAAAAATAGAAGGGTTAGAAAGCATTATGATAACTATACTTATAATATTAGTAATAATAATAATAATAATAATAATAATAATAATAATAATAATAATAATAATAATAATAATAATTATTATTATTATTATTATTATTATTATTATTATTATTATTATTATTATTATTATTATCACGAATGGTTGACGAAAATTCATTAGGTGAATGCTATTCTGGAGTTTTTATATGTAGTCATAACTTAGTTTGAAAATTGATCTTAGATGATTATGCTTTGCTTTAATTACTTATATACCACTGCCATTGACAAATAATATGCACCACTGACAGCATTCACATACATAAGGAAAATTCCCTTATTTCATATTAAAACGGTCCCATGTCATGATTAAAGTTGGCCTATTTTCTCTTGAAATCTGTCCCATTACATGATGAAAATTCGCATATCGTAACGCACACTGTCCCTTGCTATGATGAAAGCTGTTTCATATTATGAAAAATCTGTCTCA
This sequence comes from Halocaridina rubra, assembly GCA_037179515.1. Taxonomy (NCBI): domain Eukaryota; kingdom Metazoa; phylum Arthropoda; class Malacostraca; order Decapoda; family Atyidae; genus Halocaridina; species Halocaridina rubra. Next base: position 246,777 of record JAXCGZ010003781.1, on the reverse strand, counting down.
TTCTGTGATGAAAGCTGTCTCATGTCTCAGTTCATGATGAAAGCTGATGAAAAACTTTCTCCTTTTATGATGAAAAGTGTCCTATGTAATGAGTAAAGATGCCCTATTTTATTATGGAAACTATTCCATTTTCTGAATAAACCTGTATAATTTCACAATGAAAATTACGTCGTATTATGATAATATCCGTTCCATTTCATGATGAAGGTTGTCCTTTTTCATGGTAAAAGCTTTCCCATATCGTGAAGAACTGTTTCCCATATGGTAGCGAAAACTTGATGGAAACTCTCCCACTAAATGACGAACACTTTTCCATATCATGATGAATAATGTCAAATATGTCTCATTTTGTGGTAACAATTTCCCCATTTCATTACGAATAACTGCACATGTGTATACATGGCCCCATTCCTCCTTGTAAGGGGGGGTGGCCGAGCCAAGGAGCACACATTCACCACGATCCACGCATGCCTCAGCTTCTCCTTTTTGCTCCATGGTGATAAAGGGTTGCCACATTTGGGTCACCCACTAAGTAGACGGGTAATGATATTCTACATTGAGGCCCGGTTGCCTTCTTGCGAAGGACTTGTTTTGGCAGATGTAATCGTTACCCTGAGTGTATACCTTTACTAACCTCAGTCCGTGACAGGGCGCGAACCCTCGACCTGCCGCCTCAGAGTCGCAGACGCTACCATTTTGCCAATGATATATATATATATATATATATATATATATATATATATATATATATATATATATATATATATATATATATATATATATATATATATATATATATCCGTGGCAAAATGGTAGAGAGAGAGAGAGAGAGAGAGAGAGAGAGGAAAACATTGTTGTTCGTCATGAGATTTTTGCCTGTTAATTGCAGTTCACTGCTTTATGACAACTCTACTTGTACTTTGGTGTCATGTGCAGAAATTTTGGAGGGGCAGATCAATTGTCATAATATTCTGTCTCTTCCAACTTGCCTATTTTCGTTGTGTGTGTGTGTTTGGCCCGATTTCTTAAACAGTGTAAACCTAGGATACCATATTGTTAGTTAGCTAGGCACACACAAATGCATTTCATAAACGCAGCTGACGCGGTTCTGTGTATGGCTAGGATCCACTTTGTTAACAGCCCAAGTGAAGGCGTTCATGATCTTCTGAACAACAGATCAAAGTCCGCCATAGCACGCCAAGGTCTTTTCACACAAAGGCCCGATTTCTTAAACAGTGTAAACCTAGGATACCATATTGTTAGTTAGGTAGATACGGGAGATCCTAGCCATACACAGAACCGCGTCAGATGTGTTTATGAAATCCATTTGTGTGTGCCTAGCTAACTAATAATATGGTATCCTAGGTTTACACTGTTTAAGAAATCGGGCTTCTGTGTGAAAACCTTGGTGTGCTATGGCGGACTCTGATCTGTTGTTCAGAGGATCATGAACGCCTTCAGTTGGACTGTTAACAAAGTTCTTTCTTCTCTTCTTTCATACCTCTGCCCAGCTTCCGATACAAACTGAGGGAATCTTTCATCTGTGGTATCCAAGGGTCGGTTGGCGTCAGCTCTCGTGAGAGTAGTTATTCTGGGATTTTTTTTTTCCAGCACAAGTGATATCCATATCTCCCTTCTCTAGTATGAAAAATGGATGGGTATCTTTGAACATCATCCCATTTTCACCATATTATCCACTTAATTTGTTATTATAAGTATGCACTTTTTCCATGTGTTCAGATGGATGGGACAAGTTCACATCTTCGAATATTAAAAGTATAATTTTGCTGTTTAAACTTAGCAACTCATTCACAATAGTGGTCAAAAAATTTTCACTGATTGTGTAATCCAAGATAATATCAGATTGTCCACCAAAGAGAGAGAGAGAGAGAGAGAGAGAGAGAGAGAGAGAGAGAGAGAGAGAGAGAGAGAGAGAGAGAGAGAGAGAGAGAGAGAGAGAGAGAACCCGGCTCGGCTATTCCGGTTCTCCGTCTTTCCATGCCATGACCGTTCTAATCTCCCTCGCTTCCCCCCCCCCCCTCCTACACCAGCTGCCATTTCTTCCGATGCTGGCCTACATATCCCGTTGGAGCCGTCAAAACTTAAGGGAGTTTCCTGAAGATAAAAGTGTTTATGTATCGTTCTCCCCCCACTCATTTTTCCCAAATTTCGTGTTTGTTGATCGTAATCATACACTAATTATTATTATTATTATTATTATTATTATTATTATTATTATTATTATTATTATTATTATTATTATTATTATTATTGCGGGTGTTTTAATTATAAATGATTCCCTATTTTTGTTCCAATATTAATACCCATTCGACTTGATGTTGACACAGACGATAATAATAATAGTAGTAGCAGTAATAATAATAATAATAATAATAATAATAATAATAATAATAATAATAGTATGGTGAGGAGCTCTTTGGTGTTGGGAGTAAGGTTGGTGTTGGGCTGGTGGAGGTACTGCATAAGATCGAGACTTTAAAGAGAAAGAGTTGTTAGGTAAGTCTTGCGCCTCCTCCTGCCTCCTCCGCTTCTCCTCCTCTCTCCTCTTCCCTTTTCCTTCTTCTTCATCTCTCTCCACCAGTACAACCTAGAGACAATGCGGAAGAGACTATTATCACATGGTGTATGCTTGTATTTTGTGACTTTTCTATATACATAACAGCTGCGATTGGAGTAATTTACCCTTAGCCGAGGTCAAGCCCCTAAGGCGGTTTTTCCAACACGGATTCCATACATTAAGTGTTCTGACCACTGAGTCTGCAGAAATGACTTGGAATTCCCATACAAAAGACGCCATCGGGCTTTCCTTCTTATATCCGAGGGGTTTTGACTCTCTTATTTCCAAATGGGGTCAGGCTTAGAAATACTTCACGAACCACTTTGTAGGAGGTTTGGAAATCAGAGGGAGAGGGTAAACGAGATTCCTCTTATTTTCTAGCTTTGTCAGCTCAGTAGATTAAGGGAATACACCTTAAGATTCATATCGTCAGGAGTTTAATAGTATCTTTGTGAAATTTGTTCTTGATTGAGGGAGTAATGGATATATATATATATATATATATATATATATATATATATATATATATATATATATATATATATATATATATATATATATATATATATATATATATATATATATATATATATATATATATATATATATATATATATATTCCCACAAGAAACACGTGAATATTGTATATGTGCATGGTTATGGCTACGTAAGGAAAATGAAAGAAATTTTGAAATCTTTAGTACTCAGTACTTTCAAGTATTATAATAATAATAATAATAATAATAATGATAATAATAATAATAATAATTATTATTATTATTATTATTATTATTGTAGTCACCGTGGCTCAAGCGGTAGTGTCCGCATACTCTGAGGCGTCAGGTAGAGGGTTCGCGTCCCGTCACGGTCTGAGGTTAGCAAGGGCATGCACTCAGAGTAACGATTACATCTCCCAAAACAAGTCCTTCGCAAGACGGCAACCGTCCTAGCCCTTGGTTGATAAGGGAGTTCGTGACGTAAAACCGGAACATAACATAACATTATTATTATTATTATTATTATTATTATTATTATTATTATTATTATTATTATTATTATTATTATTATTATTATTATTATTATTATTAATATTGTTATTATTATATTATTATTATTATTATTATTATTATTATTATTATTATTATTTTTATTATTATTATTATTATAATTAATATTGTTATTATTATATTATTATTATTATTATTATTATTATTATTATTATTATTATTATTATTTTTATTATTTATTATTATTATTATTATTATTATTATTATTATTATTATTATTATTATTTTTATTATTATTTATTATTATTATTATTATTATTATTATTATTTTTATTATTATTTATTATTATTATTATTATTATTATTATTATTATTATTATTATTATTATTATTATTATTAAATTTGGTGTGTTTTGTTAACTGTTTCTACTGTTTTTAGCAAATTAATATGTTCCCGTTTCCTCCTTCCACTGACCGTAACCTAATTTACGTAGTTTCACACCTTCACTACTGCAAAAAACATGTGGTGGTATGGTCAATTTCCTTTTTTTCGCCGGTTTTTTGTATATATATATATATATATATATATATATATATATATATATATATATATATATATATATATATATATATATATGTCGCCTTATGCATTTGTACAAATCAGATTCCTCTGAAGATAAGTAATACATCTGAAACCACTAAGTACTAAGGATCTCAACATTTCTTTCAATTTCCTTACGTAGCCATAACCATTCATATATATATATATATATATATATATATATATATATATATATATATATATATATATATATATATATGTGTGTGTGTGTGTGTGTGTGTGTGTGTGTGTGTGTAAGAAGATATATATATATATATATATATATATATATATATATATATATATATATATATATATATATATATATATATATATAGAGAGAGAGAGAGAGAGAGAGAGAGAGAGAGAGAGAGAGAGAGAGAGAGAGAGAGAGAGAGAGAGAGAGAGAGGGGTATATTAATTAAATTTTTAAAATTTAAAAGAGACACTATAAGAATATTTTGAGTCAAACTTGTAAGTTTTATTGTGTGTCATTAATAACAATATCACCACTTTAGATTGCAGCAATATATTGAAATGATTGCCAAACTATTTATGTGAAATTGATAAACAAACACGTTGATAAAGGGTGCTGAAAATCACTGGTTTAGCGTTATCCTTTTAGGAGTAATCTTAGCTAATGAGAGACTGAAAATAGAGAAAACGAGGTCAAGGGAAGGAGAAAAAAAAAAGAGTACTATGAAAACTCAAATGATGCCCTTGAAAAGAGGAGTAATTCTTGATAAACAAAATTCTTTTGTTTTTGCAAAGCATATGACATATTTAATGGCCAAATTTCATGGATTTTGAGTGGATTTGATATATTATTTCAGTGATTTTTTTATTTATTGTACTGTAGATACTAATGTCAAGCATGTGTGTGTGTGTATGCTTTATTTTTCAAGGATGTTATTTATTTCTGTGTTTATTTATTTATTTATTTTAGTTTAGCTGATGCTCTTTTCTTTATATATTACTGGATTTAGAGCCTGTTTCTCAAATTACTAGTCTCGAGTTCAGCTTAGCGCAGTGGCTTGTACAACTTCTCTACGTTAGAGCCACATAGGGGGAATGAGATGGTAGTGAAATTTCTGTTAGCTCGGCTGACTCTGCCAGACAACCCATACGTGGGTGAGATCTGTGGTATCCTCAGAAGCACATTTTCTGTGAAGGCAAATATAGCCATCCCTCAACTCTCAAAACAAATTACATTGTGAAATAGCGTCCTAGTAATCATTTTGTTCAAGTTTCTAACCAGCTGTTGAAAATAGAAAGCTTGTGATGTGTACAGTAATAGATATTAATTATCAGTGCTTATAAACAAGTTTTCTTATTAAAAATTCAGTAATAGTAGTAGTAGTAGTAGTAGTAGTAGTATTCATATTTATATTAATTTTTATTTCATATAAATCTACAGTACACAGTAACACGAACTGACTGTCTTTTGAGTTACCAAGAGATTTTATACATTAAGTGAATAATAATAAACTTTATAGATGAGGTTTACAAATATGCTCTATTTTAGATAGTATACTCATAAGAATAACATAAAAAGGACGTTACTGTATACATAATAGTGAATAACCATGAACAGCTTTTACAATCAAAAGAAAAGGACCTCTCTTCTAGGTTCATGTTTTTGTACTCAGGTAACTCGTGCCTCTAAAGTCCTTATATCAAATATCCAAATATCTACATTACAGTCACTTTTAAGCACTCGCCTTGTTGCTTCAGCAAAGTAGCCACACTGTAGGAACGGTAAATTCAGTTTTATGATGCTGCTAACTGAATACTGAAGCCTTTTATAGTACTTAGCCTGAGGTAAGGCTATATATGCATTTCTTACCACGGTGTCGCCTGGTTTTGAATTCATTAAGAAAAAGTATTTCATCATTTATGTTTACCTTCCCTTGATTAGTCAAGAATTGTGGAGCAAAATGATGAGCAACGAATTCGTAATTACTTTTACCATCTATAATATTTGTACGCTTGACACACGTCTTTTACATTCGAACATCTCTCCAAAACGGCCTTAAATATTTTTGAACAAATTTTTGACCAACAGAAATGCAAATATCCTTACTTTCATTTGCCTTAGTCTCTTTGAGTGTAGCATTAAACGGTTTTCTGCTTGTGGGAATTTCAGTATGCTCTGGTGAATCTAATATTTTACCCAATCTAACCCACTGCAAATACTTGTCTCGAGCAATTTTGTAATATTTAAGATTCCTATACCATCTTGGGATAATTTTAAATATATTTTGTTTTGTGCATTTTTAACTTAGCTCCTCAGATGCATTCTCAACAGTCATACTTATGAATTCATATAGTTTATCAATATATATATATATATATATATATATATATATATATATATATATATATATATATATATATATATATATATATATATATATATATAAGATGTTCTCTTTCGCTTTAGCCCAAATTATTACCTTTAATGTATACTAAGATACTTGGGAGCTTAAGTACATTGTCAACAGAGTTATTTACTCTTACAAAATCGTCTGGTGTCTTAGAATCCCAGCTAACAAAAGGAAATGTCCTGCTGTAAATGTTTACGTCCTCGCCAGAAGAGATGATAGCAGTCAGGCTGAGAGCTATGGGCAGATGCTCAGAGCCAATACAGTACGCTCATTTAAAATTTCAATATGTGATATCTCAATATCTTTATGACATTTGACAATAGCATAATCCAACCATCTGCTCTGAGTGTTTCCTTGACCTATATATATGAATAGGAGTCATCTGGCAGAGCATCAACATCAAAACATGTTAGAAAGTTTCTGATCATAAAATTTCATAGATTCAACCATGCTCGTCCTGAATGTGGGTCAGCTTACAATCTCCAACAAAGTTAACTGAATCATAGCTCAAATCAGTCATTATTTCCTCTAGTGAGGAATTTGGTTGTTAATATTTATTTAGGGTCGTTGTTTCCCGCACAGCTCTGTGCAAATATAAGTTCATAATTACAACTTTAAAATTGTTTTCACAGAGTAACTTATCTATTTTCAAATTTGGAATTAATTTATAAAGAATTGCCTATTCACCCTCAGGACGACCAGCACAAGCCGACAGCACCTTCTACAATCTATTGGAGAATAGGTCGCAGAGACACCAATACTCTCATAATTCTCATCAGTATAATCAAATAAGCCTAATTTATCATCTATTAAGAACATTCCCTTTAAAAATATAATATATAAGCTATTTGTTAACTCTCTAATGAGATCGATATTTTTACGAAGAGATCAACAATGAAATGAGCATATTTTAATACTAATTTTTTCCATACAGAATACTGACAAAAAAGAAAAATACACTAAAAGAGTAAATGCATTATAATAGCATTTCATTTTTAAGTTCAGGATTCTCGTAAAACCTTTTAAATTTGCAATGAAACTTATCTACTACGACACCTTCAGGCCAGAGATCTGGGTTGAATGATTTTTCTCGTTCTTGAAGCTTGACTCAAACCTTAAATGCTGAGAAATTCACAGCTTTAATATTTAGTTTTATAACTGTTCTATAGCCATCTCAGCGTTATTACGGATGTATTCTGTGATTGATTCAAAAAATACATCTTTGTCAACTCTACCTATAAATACATCCACAAATTTCACAGATGCCTTGCACACGCTCCTCTCATTATTATTATTATTATTATTATTATTTATTTATTTTTTTTCGTGAACAAGTAAGACCAGTTTGCCTATTGCGAGGTGCTTGCATTTCATATCTTTTTCGTTGGACAAGAGTCCATTCGTTCTCAACAGATGTCTGCATTTCTTTTGAGTCGAGGTTCGAGTAGTAGTAGTGGTAGTAGTAGTAGTAGTAGTAGTAGTAGTAGTAGTAGTAGCAGTCGTAGTAGTAGTAGTAGAAGTAGTAGTTGTTGTTGTTGTAGTAGTAGGGAAGTATATAAAATAGCTAGGCTTTGAGAATGCAGACCTTGAGAGAAGAATTTATTAGATAAAGTTTAATGTAAAAGTTTGAAAAATAAAGGAATTGTAGTAGAAGCAAGGTAATAATTGCCCTCTAGTGACCACTTCAAGGAGCTAGATTTGAAATAATTTATGTAGATCGATACAGGGCAACTAGGTACCACTAGAGAAAGAACTGTAGTAGTTTGCATAATTCATTAAGTTTCTAAAGTATACTGAACGAAAATAATTTGTCTAGGCATTGCTTATAAACAAAATATTTAAGAAAATATGATCTTTTATTCCCATTTTCCCGTTTTGCTTCTTATCCAGGATACTAATTTTGCCTCCTGTTTTACCTTATAAATTTTCATATTTAATGTGCAGATCTCAAGGGATTCATCGTATTATGTGCAACTTATACACATCACTGTACTGTTTACGCAATTGACAGACCGATTCCTAAACAGGTAGGCAGAAAGACAATATATTGAGCTAAAACTCTTGGTCATATTTTAAATGTTCTTAAGAAAACGTCTTAGCTGGATGCAAAGAATTACTTTTTTTCAGTATAAGAATAGTTGAGGATTGGAATTAGCTAAGCGAGGAAGTAGTTAATGCTAACTGCATTCATAGTTTTAAGGAAAAATATTATAAGTATCTTTGAGTATAAAAATTTAACCGACCAGGAAACAGGGAGTTACGAGCATAGGACTCTTTCCTGTAAGCACAATTAGGTAATTACAGTTAGGTGAGTACACGCAAGCACGCACGAGCATGCGTTAAAATATTTTCCACACAGCTCTTGAATCTTGAGTTAATAGCCAAAGGACTCATTTCGTCTCTGTTTAACATTTAAAACAGTGAAGTTGAATATGAATAGTGGTTTCTGATCAATATTGATCCCAGCGAATGCGTGCGTGTCTGTGTGCGGGTATGTACGTTTGACACCATGGACACTTGTGAACCCGCGTTTCTCCTGTTCGTGTTGGCGTGTTGATTGTTTTATAGGGAATCGCAACCTATTAGAACTTGACAGTATTGGAATTGAGGTTTCAGAAATGGAATCCTACCGTAATATAGAACGACATTTCCATTTTATTGCGTGGGTAGTGATTTCTCCCTTCTCCCCTCTCCTACTAGGGACATTCTCTAGGGATGGGCTTTGGGGGAGTATTATCAAGTTGGGTGCTTCATGCCACCCCACTTTAATAATTAGATATTTCCATATTTTATATTTTACTTTGCAGTCGTTCTTGGAACCAGTTGGGCTTGGAATAAGTTTTTCGATACATCGATCTGCGATTTCTTATATATATATATATATATTTGGGAATAAAGAGTAACCTTTATGACAGTGTCAGCGAGATGGTATTATGTAGTTGGGTTTTCCTTAAAATATCTAATTATTAATATATGGCAGTACATACCTTTTTACTAGAGAGCTATAGAGAAAGTCAGGCATTATTTTATTTTATTTTATTTTTTTTTAGTTTGTTGCTCATTGTTTTCTATATATAGCCATGGAAACTGAAGCTACCTTTATTAGCCGGAAGTGAATCGTCCACAAGCTGGGATGACGTGAGTTTTGGGTCACTGACAATTGGAAGAGAGGACATGATAACGTTCGTACGACCTTTGGCTCCTATGCATAGAAAAATTGTGCAGTAAGCGATGGAGAAGCATTGCAATTAACATGGAGCACTGAGGAGAGACTAATTTGCGAGGAGAGATGAATACTTTTATCTTTATTCTAAAGCCCATGGATTGCGCTGCAGATGCTGAGAATCACCTTTGGTTTTGTGACTTTTTGTCTATGTGGGAGGAATAAGATTTCCTTCTGCTCTGTCCAACTGGCAAATTCTTAATTTGGACAGTTCGGTGTCCTAATTTCCAGAATGACTGGATCTGAGCATAGAGTGTGAAAGAGCTTGAAGACACTGAATTGCAGATACAAGTGTGTTGGGCTCCAAATTGTATCGGAAGAGGCTATTTCTGTGCTTCACTGTGAGGCGCCTCTTGTGGGTAATCAAGGAATTGGGACAGAATTGCACTGGGGCTTATTTTCGCAAAAATACTTTTGAGGAAAAGGTGATCCTGTTCTTGAACGCGTTTGAGAACGTGCTACATCCTGACGAAGTGTGTATCCTCCACGACAGTTGTCCATGCTTTCTCGCAAATGAGACGTAATATTTGACGAAGGCCTCTGAGAATTCACTTTTTGGACTAAAGAATGCCTCGGAAGTTCACCTGACCTCGGAGGGTAAGATATCCCAAGAACATGACATTGATCGGTAATTAAAGGACAAGCTCGTGATAAATATAAAAGATGTATTGACGAATCTTCATTTTGACAATGATCCGTTCAGACCTCCCAAGATTGCAGGCTGTATGAGATGAGCGAGTCTTCCACGCTAAATTCTGAGGGCATTATAGATACCCTGTTGTTGTTTCAGCATTAATGTAATAAATTGCTATTTTCTATTTCTCGTTATTTTTATGATCCATCCTGCGTGATTTTCCAAATATGGATATTTAGGCTTCCAGTCAGTTAGTCTTTAGAAGTTTTGTCTGAGTCACTATTTATTATATACTAAGAAGGATTTGGCTAAGAGCAAGTTGTTTAACACGTTGTTTTGAAGCGTTTCAAATCGCATTGGAATTAATAATTAGCGATTGTAGAAAAGACCTCAATAAGGAAGCTTTTTTGTCCAATTGTTTTTTCTCGGATTCTTCTCATAAAATTACAAAAATCATATATGATGATACTTTTTCTATCGTTGAGTCTCTTACTTTGTTTTTAAATATATTTTTAGGATGTAATTTGCTTTGCAGTGTGTAGTTCTGACAGATGCAAAAACTCCGATTTGACTACGACAGTTACAGACTATGATCAAAATTTTTGGAAAACATTGTCATGAGCTCCTTAACAATTATGTTGATGAATAAGAGGACAGCTACGAGGTGACATTATTGCTTCTTCTTCTGTTATTCACATTTAGAGTAGCTACTGTAAGGGAGGGTATTAACGAGACACTTGAGGAAGTTGGCCAGTTTAAGTATTTAGGATCGGTTATAGCTGCAAATGGTGGAGTGGAAGCAGATGTGTGTCACAGTGAATGAAGGATGTAAAGTGTTGGGTGCGTTGAAAGGAGTGATGAAGAATAGAGGGTTGGAAATGAATGTTAAGAAAGTTTTCTATGAGAAATTGGTTGTGCTAACTGTGATGTATGGATCAGAGTTATGGGGTATGAAAGTAAGTGAGAGACGGAAACTAAATGTGTTTGAGATGAAATGCCTGAGGAGTATGATTGGTGTATCTCGGTTGGATAGGGTTAGGAATGAAGTGGTGAGAGCAAGAACGGGTGTGAGGAGAGAATTTGCAACCAGAGTAGATATGAATGTTATGAGATGGTTTGACCATGTGGAAATGATGGATGATGAAAAACTGCTGAAAAAGGTGATGAATGCGAGAGTTGATGGGTTAAATGCTAGAGGGAGGCCTAGGTTTGGGTGAATGGATGGAGTAAGGAGAGCCCTGAATGATAGGAGGATGTATGTGAGGGAAGCAAATGAGCGTGCTAGGAATAGGAATGAGTGGCGAGCGATTGTGACGCAGCTCTGATGGGCATCTGCTGTTACCACGGGGCTGCATATTTCAGAGGTAGCCCTGTGGTAGGGGCAGTAGGGGAGTTGGCATTTATGAAGCGACGCAGATTGTGGAAGCGCCGGAAGGATGGGCTGTGGCACTCCAGCAGTGCCATCTGAATGGTCGCTAGCTCCCTCGTCATTGCCCTTAGAGCAAAGTAATCCCCTTATTGTTTCTTTTTTGATGTTGGCTACCCTCCAATTGGGGGAGATAGCCAAGGTAGATAGATAGATTAACGAAGTATTTACTTAACTCCAAGATTCTCTCTCTCTCTCTCTCTCTCTCTCTCTCTCTCTCTCTCTCTCTCTCTCTCTCTCTCTCTCTCTCTCATGCTTGCGCGCGCGTGTGTGCACGGTATTTGTGAACAATCTTAGTTAGGCATTTCTTGGCATACTTTATAGGAAAATGACTGTTAGGCACAAGAGCGCCAACTCAAAGAGGGCGACTTTGTAGAACTTTCCATGCGGAGAGTTTTCTTCTGTATTGCATTTTTAAACATAAAAAAGTTTGAAATACTTAATAGTTGCTTAAATTGCATGCGCTGTCTTGGGGCGAGAGGAGGACTAGAGGTTTTGCGAGTGGGATAGATTTTTTTTATAACTTCTTTTTTGCATTCTTCACTTGTCCTGCTCTTAATTTGTAATGTCGTCTACTACTACTACTACTACTACTACTACTTTAACTGCCTCTGCTACTACTACTGCTACTGCTAGTACTACTAATACTGCTACTACTTAAACCGCCTGTGCTAATACTACTACTACTACTACTGCTACTGCTCTTGTTATTATTATTATTATTATTATTATTATTATTATTATTATTATTATTATTATTATTATTATTTTTATTTGAACACACACACACACACACACACACACACACACACACACACACACACACACACACACATACATATATATATATATATATATATATATATATATATATATATATATATATATGTGTGTGTGTGTGTGTGTGTATATATATATTTCTATTAAAATGCCTTTGAAGATGAGTACTAGATCATTACACTCGAAAATACTAATGATCTAAACATTTCCTTCAATTTCCTTACTTACCATAACCATCTATATATATATATATATATATATATATATATATATATATATATATATATATATATATATATATATATATATATATATATATATATATATATATAGTCTGGATGAACCCCTATTCATAAATCTTTAAGAAAAAGGAAAACACTAGTCTCTGAGAGTTTGCTGAGATATAGGTACCCTAAAAAAATATATGGAAACGTCCAATGAAGAGCAAGAAGAAGGAAAAATTTAGGGAGGTGCGGCCCTTTTGAAAACATTACTACCCAAAGAAATAGAGAACAGTTCGTACAAGAAAGATTTAGGAAAGAAATACGTTAGTCTAGGTTAAGTAGATTAGTATGGTTTGGTTCCGTCAGGTTTGGTAATTGTAGTTTATTATAAAGGGAGGTTTACACGGTCAAACGGTTCGTCGAACGCGGTTCGACAGATGAGTGTTTGAAGTGATGTTCGAACGTGTACACGTTTGAACATCACTTCAAACACTTGTCTGCCGAACCGCGTTCGACGAACCGTTTGACCGTGTAAACCCCCTTAAGACAGCTCTTTTGTCGCACCAAGTCATTTATGACTAGCTATTTTAGGAGTACGAAACCTCCTCTTCGAGATGTATCGAAGTACTTGAATGAGTTTAAGAATTTTTAATTGTTGGAAGAGGCTAAGATATGTAACCGTAAACGCTAAATGATTCATAGCCTTTAGGTAAGAAATGATAAGTGTTATTGAATGAAAAAAAAAATAATCAAGGAGACGGGAGTTACGAGCATAGAGAGCTCTTTTCCTTGAGCGCAATTAGGTAAATACCATTAAATAAATTTCATCCCACCATGTGTGTTTCCCCTTTTCCTATGCTCGTTTGCTGGTAATGAGGCTGATAAGCGACAAAAGAGAGACTCCTTCGGCTGGTTAGCAGTTTAAAAATAGCGAGGAAGGATATGTAGAGGAAATATATTTAGCCATTATCTGCCTAAATCCGACTCAGGGAAGAACTTTGTAAAAGTTTTCTCCACCATGTTAAATTCTTGGCAGGAAGAAGTGAGTGGCCTCCTCCTCCTCCTCCTCCTCCTCCTCCTTCGTATTGTGCAGCATTTGTCACATGGGTAGGCTTTAACCAATGCATTTCCAGGAATATACTGAAAGTCATGTGGCGTCCCATTGTACATGAGGAACTTTTTCCAGTGAATAAGTTTAAAGAAGGCATCATTAGATGCGTAAGTTCTCTTGGGAACAGGGTTTTCAAGAGCAAGAGCAGTAGTAATCGACCTTCGAATCTTCCCTGTAATGAATAAAGAATGACTACATAAAGTAATAATACAATATTGTGTTTGACCTGCATTCTTTGTGGCCCAATTAATTCCAATGTAGAGAAGTCGCGCTACCCACTAAAGAAATTATTACTTCAATTTATTT
>JAXCGZ010003781.1:210000-230000 GCA_037179515.1 Halocaridina rubra | reverse complement strand
AAGGCTGGTCAAACAATCACCACAACATTTGTCTACGCAAAAACTTCAAGGAACCTCTTCTACTAAAATAATAATAATAATAATAATAATAATAATAATAATAATAATAATAATAACACCAATTTATATATTTCTACAAGTCAAAATCAATTACTGATGACACGTGAAATTACATCTCTCTCTCTCTCTCTCTCTCTCTCTCTCTCTCTCTCTCTCTCTCTCTCTCTCTCTCTCTCTCTCTCTCTCTCTCTCTCTCTCTCTCTCTCTCTCCGTGTGTGTTCGTTTCTGCACTTGCCTTGGGACAAAAGAATTTGCGGTTCGTTTCAGTAAACAAATTATACTTCCATCATGGAAGATTGATACATTGGGTGCGTCTCTCTCTCTCTCTCTCTCTCTCTCTCTCTCTCTCTCTCTCTCTCTCCTCTCTCTCTCTCTCTCTCTCTCTCTCTCTCTCTCTCTCTCTCTCTCTCTCTCTCTCTCTTCTTTAGAAATTGGGACTTTCGCCGTGATTGGTAAATGCCCATTTGCGCACTAGAATCTGTTTTTGTCATCTTTCACATTCACAAGCTGTGGCTTTTCTAATGGAAGGCTAGTGTGTGTAAAAGCATCCGGCAATAAAACTTTGATCCAGAGTCAAGCTACCCTCAGAGAGGTTAGTGAAAAAAAAACAACAACCCCATATGTGCAGAGGAAAACTTTTGAAGAATAAGAATAAGTAGAAGAAGAAGAAGAAATTATCTTTTAGCTTTTTTAGCTTGGATTACCGTTCGTGTTGTTCTTTGAGGTTAGATAAAATACATTAAAATGGCTTCTTATAACTTTTCTTTCCTCCGAACTTTTAATATCAGAATTGACATTTTTCCTGAATATAGGATACTGCTGCTGCTGCTGTTACCTTAGAAAGGGTATCCGGCCTTGAGAGGTTGGTCTAAAACCTGTCCCTAAGATACTAGTTAGGAATAACGACCCATATAAAGAGGGAAATCTACTGGTAAAGAAGTTGTTGCTGTATCCTTGCTTTCAACACTATGGACAATGCTTTTCCAGATTCTTTACTCAGCTCTTTGTTTATTGGAGAGCTTGCCACCCATCATCACTTTATAATGTAGCCATTGCAAATTTCTTTAGTGAGGCGAAGAAAAACCTGTGCTAACTACCTACAGCTAATTAACTCTCGACAGCTTTTAGAGAATCCAATATATCCTCTGGCCTAAAAATTAGAATATGAATAATAATGATGAAAGTCGTGAAAAGCAGCGAAAATAAAGAGTTGCTATTGAAAACTGATATATTAATTAGTGTCTCATGAATTACAACTTAATATATTTGGCTAGTAGCAGATATATTAGTCCCCAGGTGGGGGGGGGAGTAGACTATTGCCATTTTATTCGTCAGTAGTTGTGATAGAGCTTAGGGAAAAGGAAGCGGAAATATATGCTTGTGGTGAAAATATATTTTTGACCATAATAACATGTTTGTATCAAGTAGGGGAAAATCTTGAATTCTTAAGCAAAAATTATTTATATTCTGTAGAAAGATTTCGTGAGAAATGACAAATTGTGTTACATAGATTTAGAAGCCTTTGAAATTAGATTATCGCTCCATGTCATCTTTGTCAAACACTTGGAGGAATATAAATACTCCTAACATAACTCTCTTTATGAGAATCTAGCCACTGTAAGAGCAAACCTGCTCATGTTGATGCTGGTCCCAGCACTAGATCAGTGGAGAGGATTGGTGTTAAGAAGGGCAGCCATACATCAAGTTCTCAGCCAACTCTAGCACTGTTTTCCTGGAGACTTCTGAGAAACAACGACCTCATATAATTATAGGAAGAGCTTCCTAGGGAAAAAAAAGAAGACTCTAATTATCCTTATTCTACTGGTTACAAGTTTTAGTAGATTTTACTCCTTCGGCCTTGTTGCAACTCCATCAGGATATCAACTAGTGCTTATGATGTATAAGTGTGGGTATAATTAATATTTATCATATGTCTTATTTTTTGTGTGAGTGTGACTCCGGGACAGGCAAGAAAATTACCTTCATCAGGCCGGGGACCGATTGGATTTTGAAGTAAGAAAGGTTATAAAATTAGGAAAGACAGAAGGAAGAAGAGAGTGTCATAGTCTGGAGGTGGATTTTGTAATTAGTTTTCATGTAGTCATGAAAATGAGTTTTTAATGACTGAGAATATCATAATGAAATATTCTGGGACTTGTGTGTGTGTGTGTGTGTGTGTGTGTGTGTGTGTGTGTGAGAGAGAGAGAGAGAGAGAGAGAGAGAGAGAGAGAGAGAGAGAGAGAGAGAGAGAGAGAGAGAGAGAGAGATAGGAGAGAGAGAGAGAGAGAGAGAGAGAGAGAGAGAGAGAGAGAGAGAGAGAGAGAGAGAGAGAGAGAGAGATTAAAACACGATTTCTGTGTAATAGTACTTGAAATATTTCATGTTACGATGGGATAGTAGAGTGTAATTACTGAAACGCAAAGGTTCTTATTAAATGTGTGTAAATAGTATACATTCATGAATGCCTAGAATTCATGGGGAGTGGGGCGAAATTTGGAATATATTCTTTGGCTATCAAGAGTAATCATTTTATTGTAAACCTCATCAGACAAAGGAGAGTGCTAGTAATGGCTTTTCGTCTAATTTATAAACATTCTCTGGTATTTGATTTATTAACTTATCTGCTTGTCATTTACTTATTTGTGTATTTATCTTCTTATTATTTGTCTATCAGCGTATTTAATAGTTTATATATTTTTTTTTCGAATCTTGTGCATTTTGAAATAATGTATTGCGTAAGATGAAGACGAAGTATAAAAAGTGTTAATTTAGCGCTATGTGGGAAGGATCTGTTCTCTTAGTGGGTTAATGTGTAGATAAATAGGTAATAATTGAGCGGAGTTGTATTTTTCTACAGCCTCAACTACAGCATACCATGTTAATTGGAACCATGCATCATTGTCTTTTTACCAAGTAATTATAGTCGAATGCTCAACGCAGACAAAAAAAAGAAAAAAAGGAAAAAGTAGAGGAAAAGAATTTCTTTAATGAGATGAGTGTGCGCCTTATGTCTGTGAGACTTTTATCAAGCTTAAATATCGCTGTACAACTGGATTCATTTTGTAATATTGAGCATTATATGGGATAGATAATTGACCATTCACCAGGTAACTAAATAAAAAATAAAAGAAACAACGAAATCAACTATGCCAGTAGTGAATAAACAATGAACAGACATGGCTTCCTACTCCAGTTACACCACACCAAAACATCGCTTTCTTTCCTATGATCTTTCTATATATATATATATATATATATATATATATATATATATATATATATATATATATATATATATATATATATATATATATATATATATATATATATATATATGTATATATATATATATATATATATATATATATATATATATATATATATATATATATATATATATATTCTTGTTCCGGTTTTACGTCACGGACTCCCTTTTCTACTAAGGGCTAGGACGGTTGCCTTTTTGCGAAGGACTTGTTTGGGCAGATGTAATCCTTACCCTGAGTGCATGCCCTTGCTAGCCTCAGACCGTGACGGGGCGCGAACCCTCAACCTGACGCCTCAGAGTCGCGGACGCTACCGATTGAGCCACGGTGACTACACGCACACACACACACACACACACACACACACACACACATATGTATATATATATATATATATATATATATATATATATATATATATATATATATATATATATATATATATATATATATATATATATATATATATATATATATATATATATATATATATATATATATATATATATATATATATATATATATATATATATATATATATATATATATATATATGCATGCTCATGCGGGCTTTGTAGTCTCTTGGCTTAAGATAAATAATTTATGATGGGGCAAAATGACATTCATTATTAAAGGCAGTTAGGCTAATTTTATAAATGGCACCTATCTTTTTTATGTCAAATGTAATATTATTATTATTATTATTATTATTATTATTATTATTATTATTATTATTATTATTATTATTAACTCCGAATTCTCTCACAATGCAGGCTCTTACCAATTTCTTATTCAGTAATATTTACCTTGATCAAGTTACATTGTTAAACGCTAATTTTATTTCATATTATATATATATATATATATATATATATATATATATATATATATATATATATATATATATATATATATATATATTCTTTGTGCAAATACCCGATTTTTTAAACAGTGTAAACCTAGAATACCATATTATTAGTTAGCTAGACACACACAAATGGATTTCATAAACGCATCTGACCCGGTTCTGTGTATGACTAAGATCCCCCCCAATGGGGGATCCTAGCCACACACAGAACCGCGTCAGATGCGTTTATGAAATCCATTTGTATGTCTAGCTAACTAGCAATATGGTATCCTAGATTTACACTGTTTAAGAAATCGGGCCGAAGAGTCAAGGTATTTTACCTTGACTCAGCCACCCCCTTATAAAGGGGAATATGGCTCAGCTGGAGAGAGCCTCGCCCACACTACATATATGTTGCGTTTGGTTAAAAATAAATGACAATTGTTGAGTTAGGCTTCCCAGCACATTGGTCAAGAGAAGCTCATCCATACTAATAACTCTGAGTTATAGTTGCTGAGAGCTCATATATATAAACAGTGAACAATCCACTGAAAACAATTATCCCCTGTTATTTATAGATATGTGATATCGTTAAATATTCTTGTGTATTCCACTGTGTTTCCTTTCATGTATATTTCTGCATCTCTAAATCTGTTTTTATTTCTTTTAATTCATTATCTCGGCCTTGAATACAGTCTTCTTCTTCTTCTTCTTCTTCTTCTTCTTCTTCTTCTTCTTCTTCTTCTTCTTCTTCTTCTTCTTCTTCTTCTTCTTCTTCTTCTTCTTCTTTGTATGAGAGGTGATAAATATCCTATGCTTGTTCTTACAAGGTTCCTTAAAAAAAGGAAAAAAAAATGTGTGCTATTTTCATAAATAATGATTAAGTTAGAGTCACAGAATTATGAGAAGTCTTCCTTAATCGTTTTTTCGGCTTTCGTCTAGGATAGCATCTCTCCTCCCCTCCCATATATCCCCTTTCCAAGAAAGGTGGTTCATGTAGAACTAACTTACTTACTTACTTGGATGGGATAGGATAGGAGGGGGAAGAACAGTGACGGCGTCGAGTGAACTCTCTTAGCCCTATTCAGGGTGTCATCACTTAGGAGAGGGGAATAAAGGATGGGAAGGATTAGGGGGATAAGCATGAAATTTAAGGATGTAAGAGATGAATAGAGAGGGCAAACCCTCGTGCTAAGATGTAGAACTTACAAAGCTAACTACTGTAAAATAGCTCACCTTAAGTGATTACCCTGAAGCAAACCTTCTCCCGTTTAAGTGTTCCACAGATCTACGCTCTATGGTGACTTATTTTCTCAGCAAAGTATGAGGACAATTTTCTGTATGTTCCTTGTTTGCCCGTATTCGCAATGTTTCCATTTCTTTTTGAATGCGTGCAAAGAGTCAAGGTATTTTAATTTAACTCAGCCACCCCCTTTTTAAAGGGGATTTTTTATATCAATATTTATAATCTACTAGTATGTTTAGATAGTTTTTTTTCTGACATGGTTTATATTCTTTCAGCGAAACCAACCGGTTGGACACAGGCCTGTTGGTGGAGGTATGGCACAAGGGTCTCATGTGGGACAAAGCTCTTGGTTACCTCTGGCTACCCCTCACCGACATCCAATATTCCAACGAGGTAAACACCCAAAGATATTTTAAGGGGGGTTTACACGGTCAAACGGTTCGTCGAACGCGGTTCGACAGACAAGTGTTGAAAGTGATATTCGAACGTGTGAACGGGGTATTTGGTTGTCGAACACGTTTGTCGAACGTGTTCGACAACCAAATACCCCGTTCACGCGTTCGAATATCACTTCAAACACTTGTCTGTCGAACCGCGTTCGACGAACCGTTTGACCGTGTAAACCGCCCTTTAGAGTGTGTTAGAAGCAACTGCAGTATGTACAGGGATTACTTCATACATATAAGCAAATAGACTATTTAGTGTATAAAAGACTCAATTATATAAAATAATATATGAATAGTTTTCAGTTATATAGAAAGCATGTGAATATTATTAATAGTTAATATGTCGCAAAGAAAAATATATGCAAGAACGATTTAGGTCATACTTTCGAATACATACATACATACATACATACATGTACTGAATATTGAAAAGGACTAAACTTAAAGACAAAGATTGGTAAATTTATATTTTTTTTAAATTATAGAATAAAATACGAAAGATAGTGAATATATTTTGGATAGTAAAATATCCGTAATAATGATATAATGGAAATGGAGTAAGCCCTCGCTAGGGAGGTGAGAGAGAAACTGAGTGGAATGTTGAATATTATGAATTTTTTACTAATTGCCATTGAAGATACAGGTACGATATGTATGGCTCCTGCTTAAAGGATAATTTATTTTAATATATCTTGCATGCTATTGGATATTATTATTATTATTATTATTATTATTATTATTATTATTATTATTATTATTATTATTATTATTATTATTATTATTATTATTATTTTCTATCTTATAACTTTTAATTTAATTGGACATATTAGCTTTCAGAACCTTATTTACGCATCTTTTACATGTGGGATGTATACTTTAATTGCACTCGAAATCTAATGTGAAGGAGCTGACATTATCATTAGAAAAAAAAAGATAAGAATAAAAGATTTAATAAATAAATAATGAAGTAAAACTTATTTGAGAAAAGCGAAAAGTAAGGACTCAGCTCCCTTAGAATAAGACTGTCAGAAATAATTAGACATTATAAATAAAACAAAAGATATAAATAATATTGTTAAGTATTAAAATAAAATTTTCACTACAGAGTTAGGAGTTTAGGAAGTCCCAAAGCGCTGGAGATGAATAGAAAATAATAGAAAAGCTTCCTGTTAAGCGTTCCAGGAAAAATGACTCTGCTCACATATCAAAAGCATTAATAATGTACACAAAATATGTATTCCAATTAGTAATGCAATTTCTGATGGACTCTATATGTCACATTCTTTTTTTGCTGGTAATATTCGTTATTGTCAATATGAAACTTCATGTTCGTTCAGCTGTAGTGAATATGACTTACTGTAATAATAATAATAATAACGAAAATAATAATAATAATAATAATAATAATAATAATTATAATAATAATAATAATAATAATAATAATAATAATAATAATAATAATAATAATAATAATAATAATAATAATAATAATAATAATTAAAGCCGTGTTATTACTTCTGTTGGAAGGAATTACAAAAATATAGAAGCATTATGTTAGAAATACAAATACTATGAGAGAACTCTTGAAAAAAAATATGTATCTCTAGGTAAGAGCATGAGGGACTTATGTTCGCGAACAAAATGTTCGTTGATTTTTCATGAATATCATTTCATTTACAGCGAGTGAAACCTGAACCTGGAAATATGATGTCAGTTATGCACGTGTCGTAAAATACAATAACTTAGAGCAAATAGTGAAAAGAATAAAAATAGATTTCGACACAAGTCAATAAGAAGCTGCAAAATTTAGACTCCTACCCATTGATTTAGGACTGCAGGACTTAGGAAAAATTATATTATAGAATAATTCCGTATTGAAAGATATGAATTTATCAATTGAAATTGATCTGCAAACTTAAAATACTGCTGGATCTTTTAAAGAATAGATATTTAAACAAAATATATGAACAAGCAAGTATATAGGAATATAAGCAAGTCAAAATTGGCCATGGAAGTGAAATATTACAAAAAAAAAGAAACATCAGTTTGTAAGTTGGGATAAATATACCGGCCTCTCTCTGAACCATCTCATTCAGTGTCCATATTTACAATGCAAAGTATATTAGAAGCACATTAGAAGTCCAGAAACTATAATACTTTTGTTTTCTCAAATTCATGGAAATATAGATTTTTCTTATTTGTATATTAAATATGAGATAATAATATGGATTTTTTGCTTATTTATATATTAACTGTGAGATATATGTTTTATTACATATATATATATATATATATATATATATATATATATATATATATATATATATATATATATATATATATATATATAATTTTGTCTCATTACTTCTTTATTTTTTTATATAATTCATCTTCTCTATCATTTAATCAGATAATCCTTTATATGAAGAAGGTTAGTAATATTTTGCAACTTTAAGTAGTCTGTCTAAGTATGATTGCAGGTAGCCTTCCATATAGGCTT
Source organism: Halocaridina rubra (assembly GCA_037179515.1). Lineage (NCBI taxonomy): Eukaryota > Metazoa > Arthropoda > Malacostraca > Decapoda > Atyidae > Halocaridina > Halocaridina rubra. The sequence continues at coordinate 221,635 of JAXCGZ010003781.1, read as the reverse complement.
TTGTTTTCCATGAAAGCAGGTCAAAGTAATTTATGCTACATAACCTCCCCCCCCCGCCTCTAGTCAACATTTTTTATTACTTCTCCAGTACAAAATGTAGTTAAGGTACAGTAGTATTGTGGTACGTGTTTGGTACAAATATTGAAAAAAAAAATCCAATATGTCTCAGCCACTATACGATGGCTCTGAAGCTTATTCTTATACACGTTTATACACAAATATTATACTGAAACATAATGTATTGAGTGCATTTAGGTTTTCATTTTGGAATGCCAGGTTCATAATATTAGGAAGCACTATAAGGTAGCGCTCTCTTTATTTTAATTCAAAGCTTCAGAGAATGTCATATCTCTTTTATAGACGATTAAAAGCGATATAATTTGAATTCCTTATATATATATATATATATATATATATATATATATATATATATATATATATATATATATATATATATATATATATATATATATATATATTTTTTTTTTTTTTTTTTTTTTTTTTTTAAAGCATACGAGAACGGTAGCTCTGCTTTATAAACGATTGACTTAGAAATATTTTGTTTATCAAAGCATAAGAGACCGGCAGATCTCTTATAGCCTATAAAGAATTGAAAACCTTGCATTTCAAAATCTTAGTCAGTGGTCAAGAAGAGATAATAATACTATTTTGTCCAGGACAAACGCCAATTATATCATTAACAGAATATGAAGTTTCTTGCAGTGATAACTTTGGGGTTTATTAATGATGCTTTTAGCAAGACTTTCCAATCTTACATATGTTTAAAGAGCTGAATAGTAGTATTGCTTAAAGCTTAGGCATGCTTGGTTTGGCACTTATTCACTTGTACTCGCTCAGGCTGCTGAGTTTAGAAAGGCGTCAATTCTTAAATATATATATATATATATATATATATTTATATATATATATATATATATATATATATATATATATATATATATATATATATATATATATATATATATATATATATATATTTATTTATTTGTTTATTTATTTTTAAATTAGAAGTATTTATTTAAGTAGCTGATTTAGAATGATATTTTATAGGAGGCTGTTAGCACTACCCATGGTCTCTCCTCACTATGACCGTGTATTTACTAACGATATTAAAACTGGTTTTTAAGTAGGTTTCGTCATTGTGAGACAAGATCCAGATGAAAACAGTTTCGTGTTGGATATAAGTCACTGTGATACTTGATACGCAATTAACACCTGAAGCTTATGAAATATTTCATTTTTGAGAGGTACAGGAAGAACCTTTTTACACAGTGATGAAACTCGAACTTAAGCAGATATTGTCTAACCTCTTCCTCGCAGATATGTAATATTGTGTACACCTTGAGTTGACAGGAGCTACCACACGATCGATGCAAGTACTCTTTTCTGCTTATCCCTGAGTAGCCCTGGCGCAAAAGAAATTCATACGAACCACCTCAGGGAGTTGAACTCTGGAACCTCCCGGATGGTATAGCCATTCAGTGAACAACAGTGGTTTGCAGGTTCCGTAGTGTCAACTTTGTAAGAGGAAGCTTTCGTTCGCAAAAGCATATACTTGAAAGGCAGTTAAGTGATAAATGATCTGATAACAATCCTTGGCCTGCTGGAGTACCCAGTCCGATCACGCCGTGTTACTTGGCATACAAATTAATTGATCGCTTAGCTCTTTCGAGGAGGATATGGAGGGGATGAAAGTTATGTCTTCCGTCTTCTAGCTCCTGCCAACTTCTTAAATATAATAAATACACACCAGAGGGATTGACGCGCCTTATTGAGAAACATTTGCATCATCATCTTAGGAGAGAGAAGAGGCACGAATAGGCATCTTTGCGTTAACTCCGACTACACAATATTTTTGAAAACGACCCCAACAGAATAAGAGGCCAATAATTTTTGTAACAGATTCAGTATGTGTATATAATTAACTTTTGACTGTAACTATGTCACGTTACATAATATAAAATGAAAAAAGAAAGAAGACTTGGGAGTAAGTAATTTATTCACAGGTGTAGTGATAACATTACTCATTTATTGACTTTAAGCAACTTTTTTGTATAATCCAAAACTATATATATATATATATATATATATATATATATATATATATATATATATATATATATATATATATATATATATATATATATATATACACACACACACACACACATACATATATATATATATATATATATATATATATATATATATATATATATATATATATATATTTTTTTTTTTTTTTTTTTTCAGTTTTCTAAAAAGTTGCTTTAAGTCAGTAAATGAGTAAAATCAACACTACATTTGTTTATATATATATATATATATATATATATATATATATATATATATATATATATATATATATATATATATATATAACTTATGCTTGAGAAGGGGTCCAGTTAGACCCGAAATATTGCGTTATTTTCTGTATTGTTTCACTATTGGGCTTCCTCTTTATATATATATATATATATATATATATATATATATATATATATATATATATATATATATATATATATATATATATATATATATATATATATGTGTGTGTGTGTGTGTGTGTGTGTGTGTGTGTGTGTGTGTGTGTGTACGCTAGTGTGCATGTGTATATGTGGCTGTGCTGTAGTATATAAGAATAACAGTGGACTGATATATAAAGTCATTAGGTGGCATAAACAGAATTAATAATATTGCCTTTTGTAGTTGCTTTGAATATTTTAAATTGCTGAATAACTAATTACCATTGACTTGCTTACTTTCCTTAGGTTAATTGCTAATCATGTTAAATATTCAATTAACCATTTATTTGTTGGTCTCATAATCAACACATTTACTCACTCAAGTCACTCTTGGTATTTCATAGGAAGAAGATAATGAAAATGATGTGAAGGTAATATTGTGGACGACACGTTTTTGTTATTTTGTTTATTTATTTATCTATTTTCTTACGAATATTTTTAGGACAGACATTCTTGGTTCCAGTCTAAGCTTACTAGAGCGCTTTTTAATAAAGTAACGAAATATTAGCTCATATTTCCTCGCCTTCACATAAGACTTGCAGAGGCAAATGGGTTAGCTGGAACTTTATACCAGTAGCTGATAGTTGCTCTTAGTAGGCTATTGATTATATATATATATATATATATATATATATATATATATATATATATATATATATATATATATATATATATATATATATATATATATATATATATATATATATATATATAAGTAGAATCTGCTTATACATAAAAATGATGACCTTTATTCTTTATGCTTTCCCTGGGAAGAAGATGCAATTCTTTGATGCATGTGTCACGGTGTTCCTTTTTATGCCGAGTGGGATTCACTAAGAAAGATGTTGATTGCTTTCTCTGATCGATATTTATTTTGAGAACGATGTTACCAGCTTGCTTTTAGCTAATTTTTGGAAGTGACGTTGGAGGTATTGTCACTCTTGAAAGACATAAATATTCATAAGGAATGTCGCAGGGAGTTCCACCATGCTAATTTTTCAGTGACAAAACAAGATCTTGGATAGTCACAAAAATAACAGGAATGGGGCTAAGTGCAAAATGGCAAAATCGTTCTCCTTATAAATACCAAGTTTAAGAAAAAAAGAACTCATAATTTGTGAATTCCCTCCAGCTTTAAAAAATATAAGCTCAGTATCATGGCAATTAAAATCTGGCATGTTCATCATCATCGCTATCTCGTGCATGTTCATTCACTCTTATATTTGATTCTTGTTCAATTTTTACTAATCAGGTTTTAAAATTTTATCCTCTTTCTAAAATTGATATAATCATCATTTTCACCGCTCGAAAACGCCGTGATTGTGATAAAACCACTGACTCTAACGACTACTACTACTACTACTACTACTACTACTACTACTACTACTACTACTAATAATAATAATAATAATAATAATAATAATAATAATAATAATAATAATAATAATAATTATTATTATTATTATTATTATTATTTTTATTATTTTTATTATCATTATCATTATTATTAATGCTTTTCGGGATATTTGCCGCAACAACAGAAGTGATAGCATCAGGAACAGTAGTATTAATAGCAGCAGTAGTAGTAGTAGTAGTAGTAGTAGTAGTAGTAGTATTAGTTAGCATAATGAATTAAATGAAAATATTCCACATAGCTTCCAAATAATAATAAAAATTTCATGATGATCATAGGTGGTTAACCTGCGAAAACTTATATATATATATATATATATATATATATATATATATATATATATATATATATATATATATATATATATATATATATATATATATATATATATATATATATATATATATATATATATATATATATATATATATATATATATATATATATATATATATATATATATATATATATATATATATATATATATATATATATATATATATATATATATATATATATATATATATATATATATATATATATACATGTGTGTGTGTGTGTGTGTAAGTGAACAATAAAAAAGGGAGTATAGGAAAAAGGCGAATAGTCACAATATAATGACAAAAAGAATATAAATTAACAGGTGAAATAAGTCAAGAGGAGAAGCAGTCGTCTTATATATTCAGATACCTTTTACAAATAAGATATTTCCTTATCGCTCCATCTGTACAAATAAGGCGGAATATTTTAAGACTAAGAATAGTACTTAGATGTTAATTCCAGTAGCACAATGAACCTATGGAAATAAATATTTATTTTTGTATGGGTTAACTGTATCGGCCTCTGCCTCTGAAATCAGAGAATCACGGCTCCATTATTAGCCATTCGGGTGGTTTGATTTATATAATCTGATTTTACTGTTGTTAAGCCGGTTATATATTCCTGAGAGCGATCCATTGACTATGGTTTCAATATCGCCAAATCCTTGATATTACATCCAAATTGAAGTAAACGTTTTTAAATATTGCTTTATATTCAGCCATCTATGGGAAAAATGGGGACAAGGTCAATTGCCTCTAGGACAATAGCCCCTGACTCTTAAAACGAAAGCGAACAATTAACCCTTCATAGTATCAGTGTAATATATATAATCAAGAAATAATGGATGAGAAGAAGTTCAGTGTATATAATTTATTTCGTTCTTAATTAGGTTGGGTTAAATTACGTTTGATTCGGGTGTTCAGTGAGATTCGATTTGGTTAGGTTAGGAATAGTTGACATAGGGGCAACTGTCCTATGGGGCATTTATCTTAAGGGACAATTGTTCTACCTCTGGATAAATGATGGATCATAGACATAAGAAACAACTTGGCTATGTAATGTCCTTTTTTTATTAACGGATTTTAAATAATGAATCCGGGTAAAAAGGTTACAGGGAAAAAGTCTAACTTAACATAACCTAACCTAAGCCAACCTAACCTAAGCCAACCCACCTAACCTAACCTAACCTGTGAACTTTTACCTGTGACTCTTTTCCTGCGACTCTACTACCAGCCACGTATATATTACCCTGCGTAGAATTCACAGTGTTTATGCTACGTAACGGCACTCTGAATCAAAATAACAAAAGGTGTAAAGCCAAAGCAATAATAAGAAACGTGAAAAGTATAAGTACTTGAATCTTCGTAACAAAGCAGACTCATATCTGTCTATCTACCTACATACATGGTCCCATTCCTCCTTGTAAGGGGTGACTGAGCCAAGAAACAAACATTCACCACGATTTACACATACCTTAAGCACTCCTTTTAACTCCTTGTGGATAAAGGGTTGTCACATTTTCTCCCTACCACCCTGCTTGGATCATTCACATGGTAGAGGGGCATGGATAGTCTACAGTAAGTCCCGACGGCCGCAGCTGGTTTACTTCCACCGCGTCATCACCTGGCAACTCCCATCACACCCGTTTATCCCAGATCACTGAGCTAGCAGGTGCTAAAAATCCCTTTGACCCGCATCACCTATGCACAATTTTTCTCCATTCCTATCTTTTGCACGCTCTCTTCCCTGCTCCTCTGACATTCCACGTGCATCCAATGCCCTTTTCATACCATCCCTCCATCTCATTCAAGGCTTCCTTCTTGGCCTTACTCCAACCACTTCTCCACTCCACACTCTCTTCGCCACTCGTTCGTCACTCATCCATACTAACTCTATATTCTCTGATTTAACAGCTTTCATTCAACAACCGTTCTCTGCCTGACCTCTTCATTCCTTAGTTTATCTATTCTTAATACACTAATCATACTTGTCAAACACTTCATATCCCTTACATTCAAACCGTTCTAATTCATCCTCTCTTGCATTCCAAGTCTCTCCTCCATACAATGCTGTCGGCGCAATCACACTTTCATATATCTTTCTCTTTGCATCCATTCCTAAAGACCTACATCCCATAACACTTTTCATTCTACCTAGACATTTATTCGCTTCCTTCACTCTGTGACTTACATCCGCATCCACTCGTCCATTACTTGCTACGTACGACCCCAGATACTTAAAACTCTCAACTACTTCAAGCAACTCCTCAGTCATTCCTACAGTCAATTTGCCAACATTAACGCCCTTCTTGCATCTCATGACTTTATTTTTACCAATATTTAACCGCAACTTCCATCTTTCACACACACTAGCAAGCTCAGTCTTATTACTAAATAAATGAATATATATATATATATATATATATATATATATATATAGTATCATATATATATATATATATTATATATATATATATGTATCATATATATATATATATATATATATATATATATATATATATATATAATATATATATATGTATATACACACACACACTGTATATATTATATAAATATGTATATATGTGCATATATATGTATATATATACCTATGTATACACGCGCACACACACAAGAGCCAGGGGTGGGGATGAGCCATCACTACTTGATCTAGTGTTCACAGATAATGTGTTGGATATTGAAAATATTGAGTATGAACCACCAATTGGAAAGAGTGACCACTGTGTGTTGTTGATGGAGTATATCATTGAAGATATTCTTCCTGAGAGTAGAGGCACTGAGGACATGAGGAGGAACTATCGGAAAGGAGATTACATCAAAATGAATGAGCTTTTTGCAGTTATTGACTGGAGAACCTTATTTTACAACAAATCTGTACAAGAAATGTATGACATCTTTTGTGAGAAATATGGGAAGATAGTAGATTGCTGCATACCTGTCACCAAAGTAGGTGTAATTCATGCCAGAGAGAAATGGTTCGATAATGGGTGTAAAAGAGCTAAGGAGTGGAGAGACAAATGCTGGAAAAGGTATAGGAGGAGAAAAAACATAAATGCCTGGCAAGCCTACAAAAGAGCAAGAAATGACTACCTAAGTAAAAGGAGAGAGGCAGAGAGAGATTATGAGAGGGACATCACCAGGAAGGCTACAGAAAATCCCAAGCTTTTCCACAGCTTTATCAGAGGAAAACTGAAGGTAAAAGAACAGGTTTTAAGGCTAAAGAGAGCGGATTGAAGCATCACTGAGACGGACGAAGAGATCTGCAAAGAATTGAACAAGGAGTTTCAGTCAATATTTACAGTAGAAAATACCCCACCCCCTCAGATTGCAGTGATAGAAGCTCAAGGACCGGTATTAGAGAACATCAACCTTACAGCCACAGAGGTATGCAAAGCGCTGATGGATTTAGATGTTCATAAAGCTACAGGTCCTGATGACATATCCCCTCATGTGCTTAAAAAATGCGCAAACACAATATCAGTGGCACTAAGTATCATATTTAAGGAGTCACTGGAGTCGGGGGAGATTCCAAGATGCTGGAAACAAGCAAATGTGATACCTATCTTCAAAAAGGGAAGGAGGGATACGGCTCTGAACTATAGACCAGTTTCCTTGACCAGCATAGTTTGCAAAGTTATGGAGAAACTACTAAGGAAACATATCTCTCTTCACTTGGAATCCTTCAACTTTTTGTCAGTGAGGCAACATGGCTTCAGAGAAGGTAGATCAACAGTAACAAACTTATTAGAATTTTATGATGAGGTAAGCCAAATCTTACAGGAAAGAGAGGGCTGGGCAGATTGCATATTCCTAGACTTCCAGAAAGCGTTTGACACTGTTCCACATGGGAGACTTATTAGGAAGCTGCACTCAATGGCTAGAATAGGTGGAAATGTTTTGGAATGGATAAAAACTTACTTAGAAGGAAGGGAACAGAGGGTTAGAGTAAGACACTCAGTGTCTGAATGGAGAAGAGTTAGTAGTGGAGTTCCATAGGGTTCAGTTTTGGGGCCACTTTTGTTCCTTGTATATGTAAATGACCTACCAGAGTCTGTAAATTCATTCATGAATATGTTTGCAGATGATGCAAAGATTGTGAAGAAAGTAAAAAAACGAGAACAATGGTAGAGAACTTCAGGAGGATCTAAATAATCTGCATGAGTGGTCAGAAAAGTGGCTAATGAAATTCAATACCTCAAAATGTAAGGTAATGAGAATGGGTACAAGTGCAAGAAGGCCCAAGCTTGACTACTCGGTGGCTGGAGTACAGCTTCAAGAGACAGAAAATGAGAGAGATCTAGGAGTAAACATACTGGCAGATTTGTCTCCAGAAATACATATAAATGGCGTAGTAAGGGCAGCATATGCATTCTTATCAAATGTAAGGGTAGCCTTCAGGCACATGGACAAGGAAATGTTCAGAAATATTTATGTAACCTATGTGAGGCCAAAACTCGAATATGCAGCCCCCTTTTTGAATCCGCACTTGAAAAAGCACATAGCTAAGCTTGAAAAAGTTCAAAGACATGCCACGAAACTGGTGCCAGAAATACGCAATCTCAGTTATGATGAGAGGCTGAGGGAATTAGACTTGCCATCACTCGAAGCTAGAAGAGTAAGGGGGGATATGGTGACAGTCTTTAAATTCCTTCATGGTTATGATAGAGTGGATAGGGATCGATATTTCGATATGGCTGGCTCTAGAACTAGAGGTCATAGTTTGAAGGTTCGTAAGAAAACTTGTTTGCAGGATGTAAGGAAATACTTTTTCAGTGTAAGAGTAGTTGATAATTGGAATTCGCTAAGCGAGGAGGTAGTTAATGCTATCTCAATCCATAGTTTTAAGGACAGGTACGATAAGTATCACTAAGTCTAAAATGGAACCGATCAGGAGACGGGAAGATACGAGCTTTGGGCTCTTTCCCGTAAACACAATTAGGTAATCACACACACACCGCGCGTTCAGTGACACACGGAATTGCTCCTCTTAAATTTTTAACTGTTTCGAGTGACTAAGTGCTTAGTGGAAAACTTTACCATAATTTCCATAAATCTGAAATCCTGCAGAGTATTGTGAGTACAAAAACTTATATTTGTTGTAAGACGAGACTGTTCATATTAAAGGAAAAAAAATTGAGAACTTTTTCGTGAGGAGAGAGAGAGAAGCTGCCGTCCAGTTCTGCCTTGAGGGAAATCTAGAAGAGTTGCCAGAGGTGGAGCCATCACATCACATTACCTAATTTTTTGTGTAAACTGGGGAAAGCTCTTAAGCCGTTTACCTGATCCTGTGGTTCTATATATTGTTAAAATCAGTATCCTTCCCATTTATATTAACTAGTTAGTTAGTTTGATACACGAAAAAATTGAATAATAAAAGAAAAAAAAAATACCAAATACCCACCTGTCAACAGTACTGAGTTAAGTTGCCAAGTAGTACAGCAGTCTTATTTTCTTCATTTTTTTTTGCTTTTCTTTTAGCTTTCTCTTTTACTATTTTGTTATTTTGTATATATATTGAGTTAAATGTAAAGTCTAATCCCGTGATAACATGTCTTGGTTAGCAAGTCAGTTTATCAGTTAGGAAGAATATATAACAGAAACAGGTGGGTGCCACCTAAAACACAAATTCGAATTTTCCTTCAGGTTTGACTTGTTTTTCTTTTTCTTTTTATATTTAAATTACCATGGTCAAGTTTTTAAGTTAAGATGTGTGTTACCAGAAAGGAGACAAACTGAGTCACTAAATAGCACTTATATGGAGATATAAGAATTCTGTGTGAAGCTAAATTAGAAGTTTTTCTCTTTTCTTTTTTTTTCCTCTTTCTCGTCTTCTTTCTATATTCTGTGAGAGGGAGAACATAAAAATGAAGCCATCTCTGTCCCAAACCTCTCCCACCCATGGGTCGGGAGAAGGGGTAGTCATCAGGGGACTTAAACAGAGAATCAAGAAGTTAGAGGAAATGGTTATAAGCCTTGATGATAAAATTCGGAATATGGATGGAGAAATGAAAGAGAATGAAACACTCAGAGAACAAATAAGATCTTTGGAGGAAGCAAATAAAGCACAAGGGCAGGAGAGAAAGGAACTAGAAAAAAGAATAAAGAAGCTGGAAGGGGAAAAGAGTCAACTAGAATCTAGAATTTCTAAACAAGAAGATAAAAACAAACAGCTGAATGACAACCTAAAGGAATTAGATGTTAGTTCACTGCTCTCTTCTGAGAGAGACGAGATTGCTGCTTGGAATGTTCAGATTAAGGAAAACATTGAACAGTTCAGAAAAGAGTTCCAGGAGCTGAATATGGAAAATGATGCCATGAAAACGTCCTTTGGTGATGCACTAAAGGGGAATGTGGCAGTAAAAGAGGCTGTAAAGGTGGTGGCACTGGAAAACATACAAACAGTTGACTATAAAGAGACAGTATTCGAAAAAATGAAAGACGTTGTGATGGAAAGGGCAAACCCACTCATCAGACAGGCACTTGATAAGGAGAAGACAGTGGTAATCTCAGGCATAAGTGAATCCCAGGAGCCAACATGGCAGGGGAGACTTGAAGAAAATAAAGCTAGCGTTGTAGACCTGATAAGAAAGCTTGGAGTAGTATGTGGTCCTGAGGATATTGTAAACATACACCAACTAGGTAAATATTCGAGGGAATGAAAGCCGAGACCAACAAAAGTAACCTTTGAGAGAGGGGAAACATGTAGGGAAATATTGTTGAGAAAAAAAGTCTAAAAGACCTTCAAGAATGCAAAGAAGTGTTCATTAGACAATACAGAACACAGGAAGAGATGGGAAAGATCAAAAACTTGTTGCAAGAGGCAAGAAGGTTAAATGATGAAAGAAATGAAGAAGAGAAGAAAAATTTTCATTACAGAATACTTCCAGACAAAGGGGAGATAAAGAAGATAATGACAGAAGATCAGGGGATGGGGCCTCATTAAGATTGTTATACACAAATGCTGATGGATTAGCTGGTAAGGCAGTAGAATTAAAAGATAGGATTCACAACAGTAAGGCAGATATAGTAGCAATTACAGAGACTAAGTTGAGTGAGGACATAAACAGTGTCACAGTTTTTCCTAAGGGCTTCAGAATACTAAGGGTTGAAAGATCTGAGAGGACTGGTGGAGGGATAGCACTGCTCATAAGTGAGAGGATTCAAGTTGAAGAAATAAACTTGGCTATAGAAAGTGAGTTCAGGGAATTTCTTGTTGCTCGCATAAATACTGGGTCAGAGAGCATTATAATAACTGTTGTATACAACCCACCAAGGAACCAAAATAGGCTTGAAATTTATGAGGAAAGTCATATAGGTACTATTGAAGTCAT
>JAXCGZ010003781.1:195000-205000 GCA_037179515.1 Halocaridina rubra | reverse complement strand
CACTTCTTATATGAGTAATTAAGTATATCTATTGCAGTAACCAACTTTTATCACTTGTCTGGACTCTTTTGTTGTTGAGACTTTTAACCTTTTGTTTCCTTACCAGGCAAAAAGGCCAAAGAAAGGGCAAGGAAGAAAGGTACAGTACTGCTTCCCATACAGAAGGGAAAGTTAGAAAAAAAAGATACATATTGCAGGCTTTTTGTATGTGAGCTGCATTAATTACACACTTCTTCTAGATGTTTTTATTACCATTTAGTTGTCATGCAAGACATATTATGTCATGGTATGCAGCAAATGCGCTAACATACAAAATAACTGAAAAATACCTAAGTTATATTCAGAAAGACTTATTTTTCAGTCATCACTATTGTGTGCATTGTTTTTTGAAAGTAGCTTAAATTAGGATTACTATTTTATCTTTGTATATGTTTTATTTTGTATGTTGTGCTTGCACTGGTTATTATATACATTATTATAAATATTGCGTAATGATGGCAACCCTTACATATGATAGGTGAGAAAATATGCTGAGAGAATTTTGTCTAACATGAAAGTCAGAGAATTCTTGGAAACTCCAACCCTCCCCTTTTAGTACTGCGACACGCAACTAGTGAGCTGTCTTTACTGAGCACATGAATAGAATGATGTTGGTCGTAGTAACAAAATGGGACCATATGCCTCTCCATGACCTGTCTTGTGGTGGATGCCGTAAAGCATGAAAGAAACTTCATGTAAAATATTCTTTATCGTCATAGCAAGGCAGGTTCAGCAATGGACTTGATGGATTGTTTATTAATTTTGCCATAACTGCAGATACATCTCGTGTGTTTTAATTCTGAATGATTGGAGCTAGATACAGTTTAGCAATAAATTCCTCTTAGGAATGAAAACCCTATATCAAACCTTCAATATGCTTCTTAGAAGGAAGTGTGCTGTTATAGTTAAAATTCATATTTATAAAAAGAAACTGCTGAAGAAAACTGTATTCAAGACAACATCACTGATACTACGCATTTAGACTCATACTTGCCATCCTAGCACACCTGTTTTTCAGATGCTGTATTGTCCCCTTTAATTATTTATCTTCAGCACTTCATAAAATGAATTAAACCTTATTGAAAAATATATTATAGTTTATTGTTATTGAACAAAGAATTGCAAAAACTATGGATACAGTTTTATTTATTTTAGTTATTCAAAAACTTCCTCTGAAAATCATTAACAATGCTTATTGTTTTGTACCCTCCTTAGATTACATATTCGTAATTAGGTACATCACATGTTCATAGAATTATTGGTAGATACTGTATAATTTTGCAATATTGAAGTTCCACTCTGACAGGTAATCAGCTTTAGCTCAAGCTTTCTGAGTCTGTCTAAATAGAATAGCGTTTCAGATAATTCATGTGGTATGTTATAGGCTTTGTCACAAACCATTATATAATTTGGTCGTGTTCTTTTGTCAATGCAGTTACTCACTGTAATTAGTTTGAAGATTTTTTTTTCAAGATTGCTTATTATATACCATACTTAAATATTGGTTCGAGAATGTTATCTGTAGTTTTCGTCACTCAGAAAATTTGTTTAGTAAAAACAATTTTCAATATAATATTTTGTATAAGGCATAGACTTTCATATTGCAATTCTTTCAGCATGTCTTTAACTTGCATTCGCCTTTTGAATGGTTCAGTTTTTTAATTACTTGCCAAAAATCTGAAAGCATCACATGACATCGACAGTAAAGATTTTCCAAGTGTCAGCAATGATATATACTGTTTTGCTTCACAAGATTATGTAATATATAGCTTTATACTGCAGCCTGTTTACTAGGTTTAATTTTCTTTAACTCCTTTAGATCTGTAAGATCATAAATGAAAATTGAAAGGTGAATGTAAACACAATATTCTTACATAGAGCAGTATTGCAAAGTTGAGAGCTGTGATCAATGGTGACATTTGCTTCTGCCATTCTTCTGCCCGCAACAAAAGGGGAAGACATATCTCAGTAATTTGTGATTACTACATATACATTGCGTGCGGATGACCTTTGTGTGCACCAAAACCATTTTTGGATGCCTTTCACCCATCTTGTCTGCTTTCCCAATCACTGAACTTGCATGACCAATGGACAATGGGCAGAATGGGTGAAAGGTTGTTTTCTTCTTTATTTCCATTATTTTGACGGTACAACCCTGAATATGTACAATTTATGCATCGTACGACTCTCACATTACCACCTCCGCCACGGCACGACAGCGCTGTAGAGGAATCCCATCACCCGGTAGTTCTTAGTTTACACTCACTCCTGCTAAGCTCAACGGATTATTCTTTATACAGTACCTACCTGTATGCAAATGTATATGTTCATCGCCTAGTGCCAGAGAGTGGAAGATATGACTTTTATATTACAGTATCAAGCACCATAAGAATAGCTAACATTTTACTGTACGTCAGTGCTGAATAGAGTCACTGTAGAAAATGCAAGTTGGTCTCTCCCCTCCTCCTCATTATCTTTCACCACTCTTTCTTGAATATCCCTTTCTACAGCTTTTTTGTGTTTTATGTTGGTATTGCTAGTTAAATGTATTAGTTGGCTAACCATCCTTACATTATTACCTTGAACCATATCTTTTTGTCAAGATCCAATATGTATTGTTTTCCAATATGTATTCCTTCCTCAGAATTATTTTTATTAGTTATACATACTCAGACTCAGAGCTGCTTTACTCTGCAAATGAAATATTTATATACAGAATTATTTGCAAAGCTTTATTAAAGGATATTTTTATCCTGAAATAGTCATAGTGAACTTTTATGCTGTAATTAGCATGGCTTTAAAATGGACTTATTTTGAGCACGGTGTTGACTTTCCATTATTGACATAGGGGTCGTGGTGAATGAAGTTATAATGTTCTACTCAATTTTTCATGCATGTTTTTGCAATTTTTGCAGTTGATATTTGTTAACTCTGAATTCAAAGGTAAATACATATGCTGTATATATGAAGGATTTCGTTTTTATAAGCTAGACTTATTTCATATATGGTTCATCATTCATCACATTACAGTACACTTTGATTTACCATATAACACTGACTATCATTTCAAGGGCTATACTTGAACTACTTCAAACTCAAAAAACAATGTATGACAGTTACATATATATCAAGGTTATTAATAGTAATATGTTGTAGAAAACTGTATCGTTTTCTGCTTCCAGATCAAAGAAATGAGTCAGGTTTGGGAATGATTTATAGTTGTTTAGATCCATTTCCATATCATCATCACTCTTATGTACCGTAATTTGCTTCCAAAAAGATTCTAAAGTTTTCATATTTTAATAATACTGTATGTGCCTCTTAGTATATGGTTACCAAAAAATAAGTACTGAATATGTTATTTGATGGCTACAAGCAATGTTAGAAACTGGATATTAGGACAATAGAAAAGCTTTTTGCATATACTAAATCATAATT
Organism: Halocaridina rubra; assembly: GCA_037179515.1. Classification (NCBI taxonomy): domain Eukaryota; kingdom Metazoa; phylum Arthropoda; class Malacostraca; order Decapoda; family Atyidae; genus Halocaridina; species Halocaridina rubra. Next base: position 201,523 of record JAXCGZ010003781.1, on the reverse strand, counting down.
AATTGCCTGTGGTCATGCATTGGCGTCTCTTCTCTTTTAATTTTCAGTGATTTCTAAGGTCCTAATTACTAGAAAATATAGGAATTTTTATATTTTTATATGTGTTTTTTCGCTCTGACAGAGACTGTATAGAGCTACCCCCAAAAATGGCTCTGAGGTGATATAATTTTGAAGTAACACAATACAGGATGTAGAATACTCTGCATGGGCCATAGGGTAGCAAAAGTCATTTTGATGTATGTTAAGCTACCACTACTATTTACATACAAAATGGAAAAAATACAAACCATTTCGCTACCCAGCATTCTTGTATTTTATGTCAGTATATTTATTTGTTTTCATTTTTGCAAATATATTTTACCACCAATTTGTTTGAGGGACTCTTAAGAATTTCTTTTTTCACAGCATTGGAAGTTTCTTTTAAATTACTTTCCCTGTATTATGTTTTCAGTGTTTGTAAATATACCTAAAAATACCACACTTCTTCATGTCTAAACTTGTTCGTCAGAGCTCTTTGTGTTTCTTTACGGAATACTTTCATATGACTATTATTATATTCAATTTTTAGAGGGTTTGGCTTATTTTTTTGTATGTGAAATTAGTTGATGTTCTCGCTCATTGTAGATTGAATCACTTTATTAAGATAAAGTTTACGCTGCGGCGAGTTTTCACATGATAAAATTATTTATTTTATTTTTGGTTGTTGTTATTGCTATGAATAAATTTGGTGATATTCGTTTCTTTCTGACTACACACGGGAGTGTGCAGAAAACGTGAGGAAATACATTAGGGAGATGTATCATACAGGAAATAACAACCCTTCAATTCCTAATCATTGCTGTCTTGTTTTTCAGACGTGGCTTATGTCTAAGTTGTTTAGGTGAGGTTTCTAGAAACCTTAAGTGAGTTGACAGCCTTATATAATTCCCATTTTGAGTTTTCCACTGTATTATTTGATTACGCTCACTGTACTTTGGGAATATAGTCACCTACCATTATATAGATTAAAGCTTATCCCCTTACAGGTTGATCTCTTAATATGTAAGTGTTCATTCCAATACAATTTGGGTCCATGACATTTGATGAAGGTAACTTGTAGCCATGCATTAGACTCTCCTACTGACTTGTACCGTTTCACTGAGGGTGCTTTCGTTACTTGTTCAGGCTAAGATATTGACACAGTATCTTAAGAAAATTGTCTGTTAACTCAGATGCCTCATGAAAGAGAGCCTTGCCTCTGTTACGCAGGAATCGTAGACATTTTGTAGAGTGAATGTTTGATAACATATGATTTATGTAATGACACAGTCTTTTCTTTTGCTTCTCTTACTGAAAAGTACAAGCTACATCTAGTATTAGTGTGCTCTGTACAGTCCAGCTATAGTGCTTTTAGTAATATCACTATGGGACATCTGTCTTTGTGTTTTACCATCCAAATCTCTAAATGTTCCTACATGTGCCATGGCAACCTCATTCATTATCGTGATGACAGCTCCACAATATAGCCTTAAAACAGGCTCATCTCATGGTTTCATTGGTTATACTTTTCAGTGCTGAGAACTGAGGGAGCAAGCCATCCCATTTTTTTTTACTGATCCCAGGACCATATTAGATGAGACGAGGGGCATCCAGTTTGAGCAAAAGCCAACACTGGTCTTTAGGGGGATAGTACACAATAGTTACCCAGTACGAACATGCGATGTTTCTATTAAAGAAGAAAGAGATAATGTGAATTTTTTAGAGTTGGAAGTATAGTTGACATATGAATAAAATAGTACTTTCTAAGCTTACTTAACCATGATTGTGCATACTCAGATAACAAAACATCATGATTAGGCCTTAAAAAGCCTAAGGTGACCACTCATTAGCATCCATCCACTTGGATATCGTTAAAATGTGGTGTCTTGAAGGATGTGGACTTGAACAATGTTAGTATGAAGAACAAAAATTTGAAGTTCTCTGCTCTTTCAGTTGCCAATAATTCTGGATGAGAGGTATGGATATGAAATATACTGGTAAAAGATCTGCTTCTTCGCCCTTCTTTCTGACTTCTAAGGGTTAGCAGTGTGTCTCTTGAAGGGTTATAGCAATACTACCCTAGCTAGCTTCTTCGGTTTGGTGATGGATATTTTTCATTATTCAATGACCAACTTTCAATAAATTCTCTTTGAGGGAGAAGGGGTAACCTTGCAATGGGATTCTAGTGAAAGGGTGTGAATTTGATTGGAGTTCGTATCTGTACAGATACGTTTCATTTCCAAGAATTTCATTGGAACTTCCATGAACTCAGAAACCTGAGCATCAACTTAACATAGATACTCTTTTGGTTGTCAATTGGCTCTGTCCCCAAACCCTTCCTCCAGGTAGTGAGAGTAGGTCGATTTGGGATCTAGAGAAATTGGAAAGGAAACGTCGAAGTTCCTATATGTTTTCTGGTTGAGACGTTTGGGGCTGGAATATGACGTTTGCAAGATTTCATGTTCATATTCACTCTTGAAACCTTAAGTCACCAGCATTGTCTCGGTACTCTTGCTGAAATATCCCCTATTCCTCCTTGTCGTTAAATCTTTTCAATGATAGTCGGCAATTCAGTCCAATTTAATTCTTCAAAATTGTGCTTTTTGATGTGCTTTAGTACCTGTCATCTTAGTTTGGAAGAATTGTTTGTTGTTCTCAAGACTTGATGTGGTTTATCTATGGCTTGGATTCTGTGTCGTAGTTCACTTTCATAACATGGTGGCTCGTTTCTTATAAGATCTTGACATGCTCTTTAGTTTTACTGACTTTTTTTTACATTCATTCAGCTTATTGGGAATTATTTTATTGAGCCATGTTTGATAGGAGTCCATCCACTGCTATTGCAGAATAATTGCCTTAATATAACAGTGATTTTGGTTGAATTATTTTCATAATCAATAAATTTTTTCTCCTCTTATTGTAATGGAGGTTGCTATTGGTCCTCATATGGGAAAAGATTGTCTTATCTAGACGATTCACAGTTTATTCACAGTGGTATAGAATGCTTTTGAGAGAATATTTACTTTATTAGTCCTTCTTAACCCAGCTAATTTTTCCAAATTACCTTTCCTTTTTAATCTGAAATAATACCATTCACTTTGGGCGCCTCCTTTTAGGTGCCCATACTTTGAGTTTGGCTTTTGCTTTCATGTCACAAATATCAACCTGCATTTACGCAATTATTTCTTGCCATTATAAGATATTCTTAGCCTTTTTGTAATATGACTTGGCTCCTACTCACGCGATGTGGTTTTGTTATGTGATCATTGCATCCTATAAAATAACTGTTTAATTTCACAATGAAGCCTTTTATATGTCCTCAATATCGTAAAAATTTGTTCTTAAGTTTTTAGTAGATGATAGTTTTTATATCATTGTCTTTTGAGCCAAGCTTTGATGTTTGGTTTCCTTATTACTGACAATACGGCCTCCAATTTTCAATCTAGAACTATATTTCTTGTTACTCGTTTACTGACATCATTTACTTTTTTTTTTAGATGTTAATGCGAGTGTATTTATTTTATTCTGATACTCTGTTTACTCCTATTGTAAAGTATCATTATCTGGATGATATGTCCAGTAGTGAATATTTGTTTAGCAAACTTATGAAGTTCCTCTCTATTTATAGTATTTGCCTCTATAACACTATGAAGAGCTTCTCAGTATAGGTCCTGTTGATGAGGTTTAAAGGTATGCAGTTACGCGACTTATATAAGTAAGATATATTAAATCTTGCTGTTTCTATGTATCCCAAGAGGGAAACTCTTTTGCTTTAAGCCTGTTGTTAGAGCGTCCTACATATTACAGGATATGATACAAGCTTTGCTTTAAAATTGACGTGTTGCACCTTTACTCTTTATTTGGTCTTTGAAGTATTCCCTTCTCTCTTCTCGTTATTGACCTTTCTCATGTTGGTTGCTTGAACTGTGAAGGATTCTTCTATATGCAAGGCTTCTCTGATCCTGTTCACCATTGGCACTAGAAGATTGAACTTATTTATGCAGGCTGGATAAGCTTGAGAAGGATGTTTTGGGAATGCTGAGTTTTTTTAATAGGAAGTGGAAAAAAACACATGTTGTTAAATAATCTAACTCCTGTTGACTTTCATTATTCTGAACGTCTTTTATACTAAATTCAGTGTTACTTTCCTTGTTCCGTGTCTCTTTTACTTACATAATCGCACTTCTGAGTTTAAATGATCATGCATCAGTTTCCTATTGCGTGTTGTGTAGTATATTCCAGTTTTAAGAATATAATTTTATTTCACTGCAGCTGCAGACTACCCCACTGAATATTCCTAGGGATAGAGCTGTTGGATGAGAAATATCACCCTTATCCAAGCATTTGCCCAAATATCATATTTAAGGATATATTTTTTATTGTTTTATAAATTATCATCCTTAAAAATAGAAACCCATTATACCAGTTACAGTCTTTAAAAAACTATAAATGGAATTTTTCATAAGTTTTTTTATCTAATGCATAGATCAAGGAGTATAAGCTATTTAGCTCATGATCGTATATTTAATGTAATTTTAGTTTATTTAATGTAATTTTAAGTTTTGACCATATACTCTGAGGATTATACATAGAAATATCAGTATATTTTCAGTATACTGTATTAAAATTTTAGTTTTAAAATGCTAGAGAAAATTGGCCTGAACATGAAGAAAATATAATGTTTCACATTCAAGCATTTTACAGCACAAGCGATCACACTGCTCACATACTCACTCATCAATTGCTTCATAAACTTTTTCACTATTTATACAGCTCTGAAATATATCTTTATGACAGATTATCGAATACAGTGATAGCTGTACTGTGTATTTTTTAGTGGACATCAACATTAAATTTTATCAGCTGACCGTATTGTGTTTATAAAGTACAGTATTTTCAAACGATTTCACGTACGTATCGCGATTTCAAAGTCATCATCTTGAAACTAATACCTGTTTCTCATGCTAATCTATTAGCTTTCATTTGTTTTGCATGCAGCATGCAAATATGTTATATTGGGAATTTCCTATTTTTAGCAGACATGGCAAGATGTATCTCATCTCTACTCTAATTTGAATTTGGCTTGAAACTTCACAATGCTAGATAAACTCATCTGGTCACGGCAATGACTTCCTGAGTTTGTGAATCATGATGAGCCCACACTACCAGGTGTAGTAAATAATACAGACAAATACTTCTTACTACCAATTCGGCCCAAGTATCTTGAGCAGGTGACTCAAAAATGCAGTACTGTCTAGGAGTATAATGAACAGCTTCTGTAGGATGCACGGAGAGGATGACCCCACCCAAAGCACATAGAGTAACGGGATATTCAATAATAAATATTTTGTAGTTTCCTTTGGGTTCTCTTTGGTAGTTGTTCTTTGCCTGGTGTTTATGAGATACTACCTGTGTAGAAAGGGGGAGAAGGAGAAAGCTGGAAGATATCGCCATAGAAAGATAATCATAATAACTCCCACAATCACAGAACACACATAATAGTAAGAATGCGAGGAAGGACTCACAGAACCAACCGCACAGAGAGAAATATGCGTAAAGATAAGTTTTCAAATTTCTTCATTGGACAAGATACACAATATAAGTGGCTCAGAGTAGCTTAATCACCCCCCTGTGGTGGCCTAAGGGTTGTCTATTATATTTTCAGTTTGCACTGCCTCTGACCCCAGTCACCTTTTTTTGATACGTGGTTTCAGATATTGTGAAATTTATTCATATACCTTACTTAGATCATCAGACTATGTGGACTCATGATATGCTAAGGTATTGAGAACCTCATGCCCAAAACCAAATACAGTATGTTATTTCAAGATTGGTGAAAGTTCACGTGTATTTCAGAGAGGAATATGTAGAAGTGCTGCGGATGACAATTAACTAATATAGATTATCTTTAATTCTGTATTATTTGTCCTATTGTGTATATATATATATATATATATATATATATATATATATATATATATATATATATATATATATATATATATATATATATATATATATATATATATATGATTCTATTTCACGAGAAGTACGTGAATATTGTAAATGTGGATGGTTATGGCTACGTAAGGAAATTTAAAGAAATTTTGAGATCCTCAGTACTTTCCAGTATATATATGTATATATATATATATATATATATATATATATATATATATATATATATACTACTCATCTTCAGAGGTATATAATTTATAGACACGAAAGAACGATATATGTACTTACTGAGACCGGAGAAAAAGAAAAAATAGCAACTTAACAAAGGAAAATAGTTTTTTTTTTTTTTTTTTTTTGGCAACAGCACTGCAGGTAGAAGGTTTTGTATATTTCGCCATGGGCATGGCAAAGAAAGAGCTCAATGTTGAGATTAAGAGGTACGCGTGAACACAGGTTATTAAGATAGGGTCTTAAGTGGGAGGAGAAGAGAACAAATAAATATGCTAATAATAGTAACAATAAAAAGAACAATAATAATAAGAATAAT
>JAXCGZ010003781.1:160000-190000 GCA_037179515.1 Halocaridina rubra | reverse complement strand
TATATATAAAGTTTAAATCATCCTTTTGGCCCCGACCTCCAGATTAATAAGTAGATGTGGTTCAGTACAATTAATAACGTTGGACCTTAATGCTTTATTCTCGACGTCCTCGTTACAGTCTTCTACATACAAAAACAATAAGGAAATGAACCAAAGACTAAACAATAAACGACAGGAAAACCATAGATAATCAGCAAAACTTCACAAATCTTATGCAACTTACTAATCAACTTTTACAGTAAAAGATTTAATACACTACATCCCTCCATTGTTCAGAATCATTTTGCCCGAATAACGAACTTTATTGAGATCATATACTGTATACCTGTAATCATAATCCAAAACTATTTCAAAATAAACATTTATTCATCATGTATCATAATCATTAATATATACAGAAGGATAAACTTTTCTTTTTAGGCCAATTTCAACTTCATTATTGCACACATTTTGATCATACTGTATTTCCTTGAATACAATCAGCATTTTCAACACTTAAATTACCCAAGTCTGTATGTCCAATATTTGAATTGCTAGAGTCTCTACATACATCAGATTCAGTGCTACTATCTTTATGTACATTCCTAAATATGGTTTTATCCTCATCTATGGTTGGGAAAAAATCATGGTTTTAAAAGACTTTTTTTTTTTTTTACATTTAAAGCGGATTTTTTGTTTATTTAAATCAGCACTGAATTTTGTTTTTACTCCACTAACCATAATACTCCCCACAAAGTTGAGCAGGATAACAACTAATAACTGCAACTCTTTTTCTTGGTGTGTACAGTTGTTTCTCATCTTACATGGTTTTAATTATTGCAATTTTGAGTATACAAAGCTGGAAAATATTATGAAAAAAAAAATCAAACATTTTCCCATAAAAATACATTCAAGTATCTGCACTATTGTTTTTATATATATTTAAATTGTGTTTGGCAAAATTCAAGTACAAAACAGAAATCTGGGTATACTTCAGAGTAAATATGAGGCTGTGAAAAGATTGTATATTAATTACAGACAGTTATATAAACAAACTTTAAACAAACTTTATTTCCATTTCAATACAATGGGTATTCGTCAGCCAGGGCAAGCCCCAACCCCCCACTGTGGTGTCCAACCACAGCAGTTCCTGCCAGTAAACAGCTTAAACTTTCGGTCTTGGACGGGAACCGATCTTTCGACCTCGTGAATGCGAAGCCAGCGCGTTACCACTGTACTAGCCAGCAGGCTATATAAGGATTTGGACTATATCCAATTTCTGAAGCATATGAGAAGTGGTAGAGTTAACAGTGTAAGATGAGGAACAACGATGTTTATGATATATAAAAAGTCATTAGGTATATTCCTCGTTAAAAAATATTCTCTTAAAAAATTGGAAAGTACAACATAGCTAAACATGTACTATACTTATTGCAAAATTTTCCACCCTCAAATAAATCTAATACTGAAAGTATGCGCAAATGAAATATTTGTGAACAGTCTCCAGCTTTAATACTTTCTTAAAATGCTGAAGTTGTAAAAACATACTTAACTCTCACATTTTTCATTCTTTAAAAAACAAAAGTGACTAATATCGTAAAGGTGCTCAGCAGACATCCTTATGGACAGTTTCCAGGGTTGATACCTGACATATGAATGAATAAACATGTACTACTCAGTTCTTAACCTTTGGAAAAAAAATTGCTGTTGTTAAAACATTCTTTGTTGAAATACTGTACCTATAAACAGTTAGCAGCTTTAATGCTTTTCCTGATCTGATTGATTATTGATCTTAAAATGTACAGAACCTTAAGTTCAAACAAATCCTCGCAATACGTGCCTTGAATAAGTGCTAAGGAGCAAATATTACATTTTCCTTTAAATAATTTGCAAAATACTCTACGAGATTTTTTTCCCAAAATGAAGCTCTTCAAGTTGTGAACGTCTTCCATGGAATGACATGAAAGTTGAAAGATAATATGGATAGTACTCACAAACATTCTGCTTTGCAGTGTGCTAGAATGTGGGAGGGTGTCCAAGCTACGATTATTCTTTGCTTAAAATATCTCTATCTTGGTCTTATGTTTGCCCAAAATTACTTCTAAAACTGATATAAAACAGAAATAATCTGAAATTGTTCATCAGAGTAAATTCGAAATGTTAAACTACTGGGCTACTAATCAAGTCTATATAAAGAATCCATATTCCCCCTAATAAGAGGGCTGGCTGAATTAAAGCAAAATATGATTCTTTGCGGGAGGAAAATACAGAGGAGGGCATTCCCAGTTCCCTCGCTTTGTCCCTTTTAGTTGGCTTTTGTGACATGCAGGGGAACATGGAGGATGTATTCTTACCCTCTCCCAAAGAAGGAACTAATCAAGTACCAGCATATAATAGCATACTCATTACCAAGGGGTAGAATTACAATAATTTCCGTTGGCATTAATTGTGTAGCTGTATATTCAACTAAATGGAATTATACATACTGTATTACCATATTTTGTAAGCAAATAATTCTGCTATTCATGTATTTTACTTTGATTTAAGTTTGTTTAAATAATTATATTTAAATTATAACAACCCTGTCCTCATCATTTCCAGGATTTACAGTTTTATATTAACTAGATTCCTTCTTCACTTTGTAACATCGCCATCCTCAATTTGCATACTATTACCTTTTTTCTTGAGAACAAAGTGTGGTGCACCATTAAAGGTATTAGACATCTTATTCTCTTTTTTCTGTTTTAAAACTACAATGTCACAGACATTTACTTGATATTCCTTTGAATGCAGCCTCTTGTCATTATTCTGTTTCCACTTCTCTTTATGTAAAGTATCGCTTTTCCTTTCCTCTTCCACACATACACTGTGATCAAAACAAAAATAATTTTTCTGCCACACAAAAGCTCTGCAGGACTAAGATTTGTAACACTGTGAAGTACTTTTATAAGCTTTGAGGAATGTATTCAGTTCATTTTCCAGTCTTTAAGCTCTACAACCAGTGTTTTTATTGCCTTAGTATGGTTCTATTTTGTTTCTCCCCTTCTTCATATGCTTGTGGAGAATGAGGCTTTATTGGCATATGTACTATTCCATTTCCGTTAGGAAAGCTTCTTAATTCATGTGATGCAAAATGTGTACCATTATCTGACACAGTACGATCAGATAAGCCATGACAAGTACACCAAGCATCTAAACATCTATTACTTACCAGAAATAATGGAATACATAATTCCAACTTCAAGCCACCTAAAATAATCAACAGGTACCAAAAAGTATTCACCATTTGGATATGGGCCACAAAGATCAACACCTTAATGTTACCAAAGTCTGTCTGTTAAAGAAGTAGGTTACGGAGGTTTTAACAAGCATGGTTTACAAGCTTTTGCAATATTTTCAACCTCTCGGTCAATACCAGGCTACCAAACATTCTCTCAAACCTAGCTTTGCATTTCACAATACCTTGAAGACCTTTATAAGCTAGTTAAAAAATTCTGGTTTTCAGTGGTTTATGAAGAATAATTATATACTCCCATAGTAATAAACAACCAATATTGGTAATTTCACTACAAACACTCTTAAATTCAGGGAGAACTGACCAGTCACAAATTTTAATAGCTTTACGAACATCACACATCTCGGTATCAGTACCAGAACGCTGTTCAATTTCTCGAGTAGTCAAGTTTACTTGAGTGGCATTTTAGCTTGTATTTTACTCTGGAATCAAATGGTTGGAGCCTTAATGCCTATCTTTCAATTCGAAGAGGTGGTTTAGACTTTAGAGAAAAATGACTTCCAATGTTTTATGATCTGTATTCAATCCAAATTAAATTCCTAGTAAATAAAGTCTGAAATGTTTACAAGCTCATGCAACTCCTAATGCCTCCCTCTCTGAGAATACTGTCTTTCTGCATCAGTTACGTAGAGAACACAGGTTTAAAGTAATCACACTTTGTTTTTAAACCATTATTGCTCCTAGTTTAACTGGACTAGCATCAACAATTACCGGAGTTATACATTAGAATTTATACATGTTTTAATTATCAGTCTCCTTATGGGTTCTTCTATAGTAGAAAAAATTCTAATATGTCTGCTATAGTAGATTACTTATATTAAAAAGTACAGACTTCATTCGTATCCTCAGGGCTTTTAGCTTCCTGTACAGCTCTAACTTCTTCAGTTGGTTTGATACAATTCTCTGACAAGACATGCCCCACAAAATTTAATTCCTTCATGCCAGATTTATATTTATTAAGGTTCAATGTTATGTTGCTATCATACAAAGTTGCCAAAACATTCACTAATCTTCTATATTGTTCTTCAGTACTGGATCCAATAAACTATATTGTCATCTGCAATATAGTTTTGTAACGCTTGTTGTACTATTTTCTGATACTCTTCTGGAGCTCCCCAACTCCAAGCATCACTTGTTTATATCTAAATAGACCCTTGTGTGTAACTAATTTAGTAAAATGGATGTGTTCCTCATCAAGTTCAATTTGGTGAAACCCCATTTTATATCTAATTTAGAATATACTCTGGCTCCATTCATATCTGTGATTCTCATCTGTTGTTGATATTGGGTACCTTGTTTTTAAAATAGCTTCATTTACCTTCACGTGTCAGCACAATCTCAACTCATTAGTGTTTCAGGCTATGGTACAAAAACTGGTGCAGAAACCCAATACCCAGTTCTTGGAATAACGCGAAGATAGGTTCTCAGAAGTGACGTGTAATGTGAAAATTGTTTAATGTAACAAGTCATTTTCCATAAGAAACAATGATAATGGGCATAGATACGTTTCACAACCGCACATAGCCATACTATGCCAAAGATATAAGATAAGTAAAACGTATTTTATAAGTACATAACAAAGCAGAAAGACCTGTAGTTATTTATATTAACATGCAAATAGTGTAGAGTATAAAAGATATACAGATTTACTGTACAGTAAACAAATTAATGCACTCTATTATGCGGTGGGCAACAGGCATACACTGGGACATGCATGGTGGCGGTGAGCACGTAACTTAAGCGGTAGAAGAGGAGGAGGATGTGAGAGAACGAACCTCTATCTGCGAATGCTTTTGCTCTCGCACGCTTTTTCCCTGACGATATTATATGGCAAGTTTCTTTGCTGTTTGTTCTTAGTGTTCTTTTTCCATTCTCTCAATAATATCCGATCGCATTAAGTGGCAGAAGGGGAGGAGGATGCGGGAGAACGAACCTCTATCTGCAGACGTTTTGCCGCCTCCGTATCAGCTAATGCACTCTTGGAATCATTTTCCCTGAAGATATTATATGGCAAGTTTGTTTGCTGTTTATTCTTAATGCTTTTTTTCCATTCTCTCCACTCCATAATATCTGATCGCATTAAGCGGTAGAAGAGGAGGAGGATGCGGGAGAACAAACCTCTATCCGCAAACGTTTTGCTGCCTCCGTATCAACTGATGCACTCTCGCAAGCTTTTTCCCTGACGATATTATATGGCAAGATTGTTAGCTGTTTGTTCTTAATGCTCATCCACGTACTTAGCATTTTTCCATTCTCTCCATAATATCCGATCGCATTAAGCGATAGAAGAGGAGGAAGATGCGGGAGAACAAACTTCTGTCTGCAAACGTTTTGCCTCCTCCGTATCAGCTGATGCACTCTCGCATGCTTTTTCCCTGAAGATATACAGTGTTGCATCACTTATCGCGGTAGTTCGGTTCCGAGACCCGGCGCAAACCCGGGAATCCGTGGTGTAGAGATCAGCCTATATGAACATAGATATTTTAATGTATATTTACGTTTACACTGTATAAACCCTCCCTGTACTGTTAAAAAAACACCCTTTACATTATAAATAACAGCAAGCAACGTAATTATTTTATGAAAGTGATAGGAAAACTTACCATGAATGAGGTGATGATGACTTGACATTAATAGGTTCCATATTTTACAATAATTTTTACGTTTACGTAAAATAGCGGCCGACATCCATAAACTTTTTTCCTTCTTTCAACATATCTAAGAGTTTCACTTTATCTACAATGGTTAATATTTTCCTTTGCCACTTAGGCTCACTACAAGAAGCCTTAGAAGATGAAGGATGCTTGGGAGGCATTGCAAAGGTTAAGATATGCGAGTAAAAAAATCACAAGCAAAACATATTAATAATAATAAGCACAACATGAATGAGGTGGATGTGTGGGGTGACGAGGGAGGACAGGATACGAAATGACCGGATCAGAGGTACAGTGAAGGTGGTGGAGGCGTCGGTGAAAGCGCAGGAGAGGAGATTACAGTGGTTCGGTCATGTGAAGAGGAGAGAAGAAGACTACGTGGGTGTGAGAGTGATGGAGATGGACGTGGAGGGCAGACGTAGACGAGGAAGACCTAAACTACGGTGGAAAGACCGACTGAAGGAGGATCTCAGAGAGAGACAGCTGGAGGAGGAGCAAGTGATGGACCGGAACCAGTGGAGACGACTAGTGAAGAGATGCGACCCCATATGAAAATGGGAACGCAAATAGAGGAAGAAGAAGAAGAAGAAGAATGGCACACACGAGTGAGGCGAGACAATGGAAGATGGTGGAAGCCTTTGTCCGAAACGCTGATAGCGGTATCGTATTTTACATGTTGCAATACTGTTAGTATTTATGTTTTTTACTATTTTTTTCTGTTATATTATTCTTAGGCCAAGAAATACGTTTTTTTATCAATAAAATCATGAAACTACTGGAAATATAAATATATATGCTAGCTCACGTAGCTTCGACCCCAATACATTGTACGCTATCGAACACAAGCAAAACGTGAGTTAGACTGAACGAGTCTTTGTCCAAAATGCTGATAGCGGTATCGTATTTTACATGTTGCAATACTGTTAGTATTTATGTTTTTTACTATTTTTTACTATTTTATTATTCTTAGGCTAATAAATACGTTTTTTTCATTAATAAAATCATGAAACTACTGGAAATATAAATATATATGCTAGCTCACGTAGCTGCGACCCCAATACATTGTACGCTATCGAACACTATTTCGTATGCTGCAATACTGTGAGTTATACTGTACGTACGTATATCATTCAGTTATTAGTACAATGTATATTAATTTAAAATTCATCTACTTATTTGATGATTGTACAAAATCTATTGTAATTTATTCACTGTAATTTGGACCAAATATTCCTTTTGTAAAGATTATACTGTACTTTTCAAAAGAGGTGGTCAATAAACGTATCTATCTATCTATCTATCTATCTACATTTATGTTTTTTACTATTTTTTACTGTTTTATTATTCGTAGGCTGGGAAATATTTTTTTTTTATCAATTAGATAATGAAATATGTTTTTCTCAATAAAAAAAAATGAAAATACTGAGAATTTTTTTTTTAATATTTTAATATTTTTGCATATACCCATGAAATAAAATAATAATTTATCCAAAAAGAAACCGCGATAGAGTGAGAAAGCGAACCAGGAAGCGCGAATAACTGGGGTAACACTGTACAAACCTTAACACAAACATTGTGAGAACAAGTGATATATCCATGCAGTATGCTGGGTAAAGAGACACTGAAGCACATGGTAGCATGGCGGAAAAGTGCCTCTGAGGTGGTCAATTATTTACTGAAATGAAAATTTATATTTCTAATCTTTTGCATGGGTGTTATTCGTGTATTTCGCATAATTTTACTATTATTTTTTGGGGGCGTTATTCCAATTTCGTGTATTTTAAACGCGTAAAAATCGAACTGAGTGTAGATTGACCTTGTACAAGTTCTGTTTTGTCCTGACTTAATAGATCATAATTCGCTTTATCTACTGCATTTATCAGATTAGAAGATGTTCTACGCGCAGGATACGCAATTTGTTTTACAATTGGGTCAACAAGTATTTTAGCTGAAAATCTTCTATTTACCCAGACCTGAAAAGCAAGCTTTGTACTTCTTCACATGATTTGCATATACCTGAGAGCTTACACTATCAACGTTCATTACTTCTTCACCAACTTTCAACATATTCAGTGCAGTAGCAGTTTCTGTGCCTGCTAAATTAGTATCAGTAACGTGCTCATCTTCAACCACAATAAAATTAGCCTCCACACATACTCTCTCTGATGGTGAACTTATTATTCCCAAAAGCTCAACTTTCACTCTTAAAGGTACACTGGTGCTGTAAGGATGCAATCTTTCATTGCAGTTCATCAAATTCATCAAGGGCTAAAATTTTTCAAAGAAATTTAGGGTAACAATATTGCAGGAAACTCCAGAATCAATTAAAAATTTTACAGGACCATCATTTACCTAGAAACCATATAACTGTAAGGAGCTTCTCTGATATTTTCTCACTTTAAACAGATAATAATGACCTTCATAACTTTCATGATCATCTGCCTTATTAATATAATGCTTGAATTTGACATTGGAACTCAAAGTTTTACCTGCTAGCTTAGGCTTAGACCCACAGTTACTTTACCTCAGTCCATTAGCACTTTTATGCCTATCAAAATATACTCTGGACTTTCTCTGGTGGCTCACAAGGTAATGCCTAGAATTTTAATCACTTTTAAATTGGCATATTTTGGCAAAACTGCGCAATATTTCATAATGGTGGCACATCATATTCATTGCTACCACACGATATCGCTACATATTTTACTGATAATGTTTGGCTCCAGCCTACCACCATTTTTTCTACCTTTATGATTACTAGTCTTAGACTTAGACTTACTGTCAGAACTAGGGTAATTTTCAGTTTAATTACACTTTGACACTCATTAAGCTAATTGCATCCTTTCTAATAAGCTTGACCTGTGATTCTGCCAACTCATAGGCCCTAGCAAATCCCATGATAGATTCAGAGGTTGAGTTCCTCTCTTGCAAAATCTAGGTTATGTAATACACACTTTGTGCTGTACTCACAAGTGTTATAAAATTCTTTAGCCTAGCTACTTAATCATCCATGGATTCAAATTAACCATAATATGTTAGTCTAAACATATGTCTGTCATAGGCTACATTCTACTTTGGGGTGACGTAATCATCCAGTGCCTTCAGTGCAGCAGCATTGTGCACGAAAAACTTTCTGAAGATCCATAGCTGCTTGGTGAAAAACATAGCCTTCTTCTGCTGGTCGTTTGTTATTCCACTCCCTAAAACGAAGTATTGGAATGCTTCCCTTTAATCATTCCACCACTTTCCATATTCATTGTCTCCTTCAATGAATGTGTAGGAGGAGGGGATAGCTGCATCGCTTTAGCCATGTCACACTTGGGTACCCCGAGGGGGATTTCATCTTCGTCGCCATGGTTTTGTTCATCCTTTTACCCCCGAACTCCAGATTAATAATTAGATATGGGTTGATAGAGAAAACAATATGCGATATGAAAACAAAGGAGAATCAACATAAATTTGTGATACGCACTTATTACAGCGGTCCTTCAGTTTTTCTAAGCCCTGAAAAAAAACTTGGAAGGTTGGGCCTCCAACCAGGCCTCTGTAGCAGCAATCACTTCTGAATCGGAGTGAAATTTCGTTCCCTTGAGAAGTTTCTTCAGTTGTGGAGAGAGGTTATAGTCGGAGGGGGCCAAGTCTAGGGAGTAAGAAAGGTGACCAAAGTAGCCTATTTTCTGTACAGTTTCTTCGTGCTGTATTCTGGTGCATTGTCCTGCAAAAACAGGACACCTTGGCTCAGCTTTTCGCGGTGTTTCTGCTTCAAAGCTCACGCAGCTCGTCTAACAGAGACATGTAGTATGTTATGTTGATGGTGCGACTCTTTGGTAGGTATTTTATGAGGAATACTCCGTCTTTTCCCAGAACACTGAAGCCAGAATCTCCAGCTCACCTCTGGACCCGAAATTAATTGGGACACAGTAATCCTCTGTGGGGATCATAATTATGAAGCCAAGTTTCAACCATGGTGACTAAGCGAGCCATAAAATCAGCCTTCCCCATTGCAAACCACCTGTCCAAAACTGCCTTTCATGTTGTCACTCTGATGCGTTTCTGATCTGTGTTCAGACATTTCGGCACATTTTGCGCAAAACTTTTTCATGTCCAGAATGTTGTGGATGATATGGTCAACTCTTTCACTGGAAATCCCCAGAGTCTTAGCTATGACTTTAGCTGATATCCTGAGGTCCTCGAGAATCGTGACATGTACAGCATCGGATCTCTCCTGTTTGGTTGCGGAACTTGACCGTTCTGACCGTAGTACATCTGTGACCTTGAAATGACCAGTCCGAAACCTTGACACCCAGATTTTTGCTGTGGTGCATGATGGGCAGTCATCCTTCAAAACTTCCTTCAACTCGCTATGGATTTCTGCTTCTCCTTTACCTTACAAGAAAGGGGACTTTATGATCACCCATGCTTCAATTTTACCAAAATCCATTGTAGGAACTTCCATTATGCGCTAAACCTGCAAAATAAGAGAGATATATTGTATACTATCATGCTTTTTTTTGCATATCTTCTAAATAGTTATCCTACCTCCCCTGTTATCGTTAGGTAATAGCTCTACCCTTCCGCAATACTCTTATACACACACACACACACACACACACACACACACACACACACACACACACACACACACACACACACACACACACACACACACACACACACACACACACACACACACACTATATATATATATATATGGTTGGTATGAAGAGGATCACAATCGAAAACAAAAGGAAAATATTATAGTGCCTTATTAATTCTGTGACCTTTATTAATTGGACATTTATCTAACTAAGGAATGAGGACACACTGACAACAAGGACATGAGAAATGCTCAACATCGGTCAAAGGAACTTGGAATGAGATTAGCTTTGAAAATGACAAGCAATAAGAAATGCTAAGATGATATAGCAAAAATATTTAACTAGTGGATTGGATGAAGGAAAGCTATTGAGGATTAGTTTATAATCCTCATGCACTAGGTCCCTTTAGAAATGAAATTAATAATTGAGGTATATGTGAAGTTTATTAAGATGTTTCACAATGACTCCAAAACTGAAAATAAAAAACAAAACAAAAACAAATGAAAAAAGTTAAAAATAGTGGTGGAAAAAAGTTAAACTTAACACTGAATTTAAGCATGACGGAAAAATTAAGTAAATATTTTTTTTCGTTATTTCACATATAATGTATTGTTTTTACTATTGTGTATATGCCTTTAGTAAAAAGGATTTGAATAAAATGCGAAAGCATGCCATGAGTGAAGTTTAGAAGTGGAAGTAAAATGAGTAAAGACATTTAAATGGGTGTGTTCATTTCTTGCTTTGGCAGTTAGCATAGAAGTTTCCTACCATTTTATGCACATTGATGCATTGTTAATTGTACTTAAGGCTCGAATCTCAATCATGGGCAGCTATATGTTTCATGATTTCACATATGCTAATGTGTTTAATTGCCACTGTAGATGCTTATAATACAAGGACATGAAGTAACTGCGAAAGCAATCAGTAAGGGTGATTTTGAATTTGGAATAAGATTAACCTAGACAGTCAGTAAAGTGAGTTCATTTCCTGTTCTAGCACTTAGCAATATGGTGTCTACTTCTTTTAAGATATTCAGTGGTTCAGTCGGTAATACATATTCACATTTATTGAAAGCATTGACAATCAGGTGTGTTGTACATTCAGACCCTTGTCGGGGCAATATATATATATATATATATATATATATATATATATATATATATATATATATATATATATATATATATATATATATATATATATATATATATATATATATATATATATATATATATATATATATATATATATATATATATATATATATATATATATTCAATAGACTCGTTAGATATATATATATATATATATATATATATATATATATATATATATATATATATATATATATATATATATATATATATATATATATATATATATATATATATATAATATATATATATATATATATATATATATATATATATATATATATATATATATATATATATATATATATATATATATATATCAATAGACTCGTATATATATATATATATATATATATATATATATATATATATATATATATATATATATATATATATATATATATATATATATAAGTTTTTTTTTTTCGATCTCTAGCATGATATAGCTCACTGCTGTCAGTTGCCTATTTTTAATTATATTATGTATAGTTCTATTGCATTGGTGATAAAAAAGAAGGATTTGTAATTCTAAGGAGCCTATTGACATCTAACTTGCACAGCAACTATAGCTACTATTATGAGAATATAGTATGTTGCATTATAGTCATGAGCTCAAATTCTGAAATATTTGCTTGGTGTTAATGCTTAAAAGTAATAGAATAGAGTATCGTGGCAGGTGGTGCTGGTGGTATACTCGTATTTTGGTTGTACAGAGATTTCTAGCTTATGGTATTCCTTGATTATTTTATGATAATAAACCTTTAATATCGCATATTAGTACTCCTACCGCATTTTGTGATGCTGTTTAAACTGCCATAAAACACAGATGCCCACATAAAATGATGAACTCGTATTTCCAAGCCTCTGCATGTAACTGTCTGAACTTATGTTAACTCCGGAGTATATTCAGTGCTTGGTTGCAAGCTTTTATCAGTCAGATTTCTAGTCAAAATAGGGAAGTGTAATTAGTTGCCATAAAGTTGACTAATATGCCTTACTATACGTGCTACTCGTTTTTTAATTAATTTATGTGATCTTATCATTCTTTGACAGCAAATATTTTTGAGTTTGGAACACCACGACTAAGGAATTATTTATTTTGCATATTTTTGTTATATATAAAAATCGGGATTACATTTTGCACGGAAATAAAGTAGATGTAGGTACTGAGTTGAATCTCTTTTCTATTCCATCCTAATGAATAATAAATGAAGGACTTGAGTCTTCAGCCAGCTAGGTGTAGCAGTGAGAGCCACAACTTTCTGTTAAATGCATTAGTATAACTTGCTTGGTTTAAAAATCTTTAATAATATCCTACACTTGATTGCAATTTTATTAATGACTCATCATGAACCCGACTGCTTTCCATGCTTTAAGCACTGCCATTGTTATTGCTGAACTTACTAGTCTACAGTATGCATGTAGTCATCATGCATGATTCTGTCTTTCTTTTGATGACATTATTATTTTCATCTAGTTTGGTACAGGAATTCCTTACCTCATTAACAAGCTTCATAGAGGCTATTAGTTATTTCATCACATTTTTGTTGTTGTTGCTGTCATGAATTATTTGTGTTCATTGCTGTATGCTTGTATGGTAATATGCCTTATATGTGTATGAGTATACGTTATGACACTGTATCAGTGATATGTTGTATATGTGCTGTAGAAGACAATGTGTGATACCGTCATCTGCTGGAAAGGTATTGGTGAATCCTCTTTAATCAAACCATCTTGGATCACATGTGTATCATTCTCCTCTGTTACCTTCTCCAAGCGTTACCACCACAGTATTGGATGGCAGTGTCGTAGCAACTATATTGATCCCTTATTCACATGTTTATATTTCTATCATCTATTGTTTTTGCAGTAATATCAGTTAGTTATTTGTATGCTGTGTGTCACGATGTATATACACTATTTGATATGTTAAGTGCATAATATTCTCTCTCTCTCTCTCTCTCTCTCTCTCTCTCTCTCTCTCTCTCTCTCTCTCTCTCTCTCTCTCTCTCTCTCTCTCTCTCTCTCTCTCTCTCTCTCTCGTTAATGTATGTATATGAATGAAAATGTTGTAGTGTTGATGTTGTTTTATTGTGTTTGTCACTTCATTTTTGGCTGTATCCCTTCACTCTCCCCCATCCTTTTAACCTATAGAATCTGTAATGGTTAAGCCATCGGTGTAAGCTCCATTCCAACCATATTCTGATACTATAAGTTTTGTCAGAGTAGCCTTATCTTTTACAGCCTAAGTTTGCTCACACCTTTCCAATCTTCCTAGTACACTCCTTATCGCTGTAATATGGGATAGAAAGTAATATTAGTCCTTCCACCTTCATTAGATCAGTTTTAATGCACCCAAAGTGTATATCAATAGATAATTGCAGTCTTTACATTTGAATGCATATGACTTGATTATTTAGTTTCAAAAATTACTATTATATTTTCAGTTTGGAAATGTAAAATACTTTGGTATTCTCTCTTGAACATTAAATTAATTATTTATTGATTTTGATCAAGTTGAAAGTATTTGTACTAGTATGATATTAATGATTTAAGACTTAACGAATTGTCGTGAGAATATTTTAATATATGGGTGTTCACTTCCTTAGTGTAGGTGGTAGTGGCTTGGAATCTTTCTCCCGTTCACTTTGTGGGTGTTTTCTTCCCTCAGCTATGGACCCAGTGCCTCCCAACGGCCTGTGTGGCAAAGGGGGAGATGGCCAAGCTTCCTCCTCCACCTTTGGGGGAGATGGAGGCTTGAGCTCTGCCCCTTCCTCCTCCCTCTCTCCAACCTCCTCCTCCAAGGGCTCCCCATCAGCCACCCACCCAAGTCTCTTCACTGTAAAGCTCCTCAATACTGTAACGTTTGAGACTATCGACTCTGGCACTGACAAAGACGATGAGTTCTCAGATTCTTCGATGTCCACTTGCAAATCCATGCTCCTTGCCACTTCTGCCTCTGAAACTCTTGACTCTGGAATTGGTAATGATGAGATTGGTATAGAAACAAGTATATCTAAATATCTTGGTAAAAGTGAAGATACTAGAAATTTCTTTAGTGAAACATTCACCGATAGTGACGTCACTGGATCATTTAGATTTAATTTGAGAAAGAATAATGAACTCATATCTCCAGAATGTAGCGGGAAACCATTTATGTGGAACTCCATGAACAGTGCTTCTACCTATGCAACATCCCAAACTAGTCCCACAGTTACTCTTGTTACCACCAAATTTGCATCATTATCAGTATCATCTCCAGATAAAGATTCATCTTTTAAAGACTTACCTGAAGTCTCTAGTCCAAGTGCCGCCCCTTCCTCAGGGATCTTTAACATCAAACTATTGAAAGAGAATCTTTTACGAGAAAGTGAGGGATTAGACCCTTTGCAGCCTTCACCTAATTTGGAGGATTCGTCTTCCACATCCAGTTATTTGACTCTCTCTGGTTCTAGTGGCTTTTTCTCAAAATCAAATGCTACTGATGATGTACCGTCCCAAAAGACTTCTCCAACTGTTGAACCAGATTATTCAGTTGAAGTCAATGGTGATGCTGCACCAAACACATTCAGTTTCTTAAAATCACCTGCACGTCTTGAACCTAGCGAAAACAAATTTATAGGGTCTGAAGAAGGAGGTGTTGATACACCTCAAGAAGATTCCAGTCAAATCAATTTTGGCCGGACTCGGTTTTCTTTCCTGACAAAAGATTACCTACCACCAGCAGATACTTCATCTGAGGAAGTTGAGTTAGTCACAAATAATAAAATGACCCCCTCTGAAAAAGCTGTCTCGTCGCCTACTTCAGGATATAGCTTTTCCTTTTCAAAGATAAGTGAAGCTTCCAGTACTATATTAACGAATGCAACGTCTTCACCGCTAGTCAGCAGCACAACTACTACCTCTCCAACAAGAGAAAAGTCTAGATTTTTCTCTTTTTTAAACCTGAGACAATCTCCAACTACAGAATTACCTACTTCATCTTTTGGCTTGACTTCAAAACTGTCACCCCCTGAAACTCTCAACAAGCTCAATCTTGATGGGACTGCCCAGACTTGTGATAAAGAAGCAACTGATGACAGATATGACACACTTCTTAAGGAAAAGATTTCCAAAGGTGCTACTGATACTGAACTTTCAGCAGAGGAAAAGAAAGGTAACCCAAAGCCCCTGTGGATCTTGCATTGCTCGATTGTGTTTTGAACCATATTACAAATAATGCTCTCTTAGGTAATATAACATTCGAGCATTGTGAGGTACCATAAGGTGTAGGGTAGAAACAGGCTGTATCATGCAAGCAATATTGTACCTTTAGTATGACCAGACATGTCTAATGTCAGTAAGCTGTAGTATATTTCCTTTACTGTAGCACTGCCTTTTGAACATATTTTATCTTAAAGATGTAGCCTATTAATGTCTCTAAAGACTCTCCAGAAGGTGTACATTAATGTATGTATATTAACATTTGTCTTTATGTGCATCTATGCATACATATCTCCAAATGTATATATGCATATATAGAATGCATGGCCACAGATAGTCTAAAGGTTTATGGACAGCAATAAGTTTTGCAATAATTAATGACAAGCCAGGCTAAAATTTTTCAAAATATTCCAGAACCAGCACATCCA
This sequence comes from Halocaridina rubra, assembly GCA_037179515.1. Lineage (NCBI taxonomy): Eukaryota > Metazoa > Arthropoda > Malacostraca > Decapoda > Atyidae > Halocaridina > Halocaridina rubra. The sequence continues at coordinate 173,689 of JAXCGZ010003781.1, read as the reverse complement.
GCATCCTTGGTGTTTTTTGTTTCCGCCTATGTTTTTAAGTTTTATTATTATTTTACTTTTTAGTTTGGGATTAGTTAGGTTGTATTTAGTCCATCTGTAGTAGAGGTGCTATGCACTGGTAGAAGGAGAGAGCTTCATGACCTCCTTCCTGATCGATTCCGTTGCAGACCTGGAGGAAACAGAGGCGCAAGAGCTGCAGAGGAAATTGGAAGTTCTCAACCATCTCATGGACCAAGATCGTGGAGTGTCAGGGGCCAGCAGACACCCTCAACTTACTCTCATGTGTGAGTGGGTTTGTGAGTGAATATATATCGGTATATATGTGTTAGTGTGTGAAGGTGAATATCTCTTTTTGGTCTCTTGCAGATTTGTCAATATATATATATATATATATATATATATATATATATATATATATATATATATATATATATATATATATATATATATATATATATATCATGTGGCTTTCTTTATATGTTTGTACTCCTTCAAGTTCTTTCGATGAGAATTGTACGTGAGTGGCGTCATCTGATGCTGAGAGGTTATAGATGTGTAATGATATGCAAATCTATGTTATATTTAAAAGAGTAAATTGTATAAATTATAAAAAATATATTTCCATTTTATTTTACACACACACACATTACCTAATTGTGATTACCTAAACACAATTAGGTAATCACAATTAGGTAATCACACACACACACACACACACACACACACACACACACACACACACACACACACACACACACACACACACACACACACACACACACACACGAGCTTTGGGCTCTTTCCCGTAAACACAATTAGGTAATCACAATTAGGTAATCACAATTAGGTAATCACACACACACACACACACACACACACACACACACACACACACACACACACACACACACACAATGAAAAAGTTCAAAGACATGCCACGAAACTGGTGCCAGAAATACGCAATCTCAGTTATGATGAGAGGCTGAGGGAATTAGACTTACCATCACTCGAAGCTAGAAGAGTGAGGGGGGATTTGGTGACAGTCTTTAAATTCCTTCATGGTTATGATAGAGTGGATAGGGATCGATATTTTGATATGGCTGGCTCTAGAACTAGAGGTCATAGTTTGAAGCTTCGTAAGAAAACTTCTTTGCAGGATGTAAGGAAATACTTTTTCAGTGTAAGAGTAGTTGATAATTGGAATTGGCTAAGCGAGGAGGTAGTTAATGCTATCTCAATCCATAGTTTTAAGGACAGGTATGATAAGTATCACTAAGTCCAAAATGGAACCGATGAGGAGACGGGAAGATACGAGCTTTGGGCTCTTTCCCGTAAACACAATTAGGTAATCACAATTAAGTAATCACACACACAGGGGATGGGGAGTTACGAGCATATTGCTCTTACCTCATGTGCAGTTAGGCAAAAACTATTAGGTAGAAGCACACACACACACACACACACACACACACACACACACACACACACACACACACACACACACACACACACACACACACACACACTAGAGGTCATAGTTTGAAGCTTCGTAAGAAAACTTCTTTGCAGGATGTAAGGAAATACTTTTTCAGTGTAAGAGTAGTTGATAATTGGAATTGGCTAAGCGAGGAGGTAGTTAATGCTATCTCAATCCATAGTTTTAAGGACAGGTATGATAAGTATCACTAAGTCCAAAATGGAACCGATGAGGAGACGGGAAGATACGAGCTTTGGGCTCTTTCCCGTAAACACAATTAGGTAATCACAATTAAGTAATCACACACACAGGGGATGGGGAGTTACGAGCATATTGCTCTTACCTCATGTGCAGTTAGGCAAAAACTATTAGGTAGAAGCACACATACACACACACACACACACACACACACACACACACTAGAGGTCATAGTTTGAAGCTTCGTAAGAAAACTTCTTTGCAGGATGTAAGGAAATACTTTTTCAGTGTAAGAGTAGTTGATAATTGGAATTGGCTAAGCGAGGAGGTAGTTAATGCTATCTCAATCCATAGTTTTAAGGACAGGTATGATAAGTATCACTAAGTATAAAATCGAACCGATCAGGAGACGGGAAGATACGAGCTTTGGGCTCTTTCCCGTAAACACAATTTGGTAAGTTAGGTAAGTACACACACACACACACACACACACACACACACACACACACACACACACACACACCCCCCTGGGGATGGGGAGTTACGAGCATATTGCTCTAACCTCATGTGCAATTAGGCAAAAACAATTAGGTAAACACACACACACACACACACACACACACACACACACCACACACACACACACACACACACACACACACAGGGGATGGGGAGTTACGAGCATATTGCTCTTACCTCATGTGCAATTAGGCAAAAACAATTAGGTAAAAGCACACACACGCAGATATATATATATATATATATATATATATATATATATATATATATATATATATATATATATATATATATATATATATATATATATATATATATATATATATATATATATATATATATATATATATATATATATACATATACAATCATGTTTACTCATGAAGACCGTGGCCCCTTTTTTAAGCAATGCAGATAGACTTGTCTTGGACATTAGCTGCTGGAAAATATGAAATATTTTTTCTCCAAAAATATATAATAGCTGTTAGCGTGCTATTTTACACAGAATCAAAATTGAATTGGGGAAACCTTAAGTATAGTACAATGATCTAGGCATCATGTAAAGTGCACTGAAGTTTGGGAACACGTTCTATATCAAGTACTTGTAACTTGTAATTTTAGGTTGTCTGATAAGGCCTGTAGAGAACCTTCAAAATATACCATTAACATTTGCTGTTTTCTATTATATTTATAGCCTTTTACTTTAGTATGCTGTGTCATATATATATATATATATATATATATATATATATATATATATATATATATATATATATATATATATATATATATATATATATATATATATATATATATATATATATATATATATATATATATATATATATATATATATATATATATATATATATATATATGTATATATATATATATATATCTTAGATAATTGAGGATGTCTATGTTTGGCATTTGAATTACATGAGGATATTATTGCTTGGCATTTTTTTTTTAATTTAAAACAAGTTTTATATCTTTGTATTTTTAAAACAACTATTCAAGAAAGTACTTTTTCATGTGGTTTTATTTTTTCCATTTTTTTATTATGATTGTGACACCAGGACGGGCACGGGCAAAAAAAAAAAAAATCTTATCTCATTGGCCCTGGGAACGAAGAAAGCAAAATGTAAAGAAAACCCGAGATGGGGAGTGTTGCGACATGTCAGATGTGAAGGGCTAATGAGAGATGTATAATCCAAGAATAATCGGTCTTGATGTAGACATAGATTAAGAGTATGATTGTAAGTCTGCATATCATATTAGTGTTACTTTGCAATATGTTTAGTGAATGAAGAGTGTTTGTGGAGTTTACATACCATTTTTTTTATCTTAAATGAAATCGCTTATGAAAAATAGAGCTGCAAATATGAAGGAATATATGGGTCATGGCTGATGAGTGAGGGTATGATCCATACAGTTTAAAATACTACAGCACAATATTCTGCTCTGTTTTGTTTCTTTCTTATCTGGTTGCGAACATGTGTTATATATTACCCTGATTGGTCATGTTGAGAGTATGTTGTAATATAATTTTCTACTTCTATGGCAAGTCGTCTTTGTGATGTCATGTTAATTTTGTCTGTTGTTTGTGTTTGGTGTTTCTGTAATAAAAAAAAGCAAGTTTTCTTATTTTGTTGTGTTCATGCTTTTGACTCTAAATGCTGTTCTTGAACAATATTTTGAAAAGTTTTACTCATACTGTTAGCTATATATTCACATCCAAATTTACCCTTTTTTTTTATAACCAGGAATTGTTATTCTGCCTTTTTTTTTTATAATCAGTGACATATATCAGAATATACGTATTAGGTATTGGAAGCGTAAACTATAATTTAATACTATGTCTTTATTCCCTAGCGGGGATGTCTGAAGATAGTGATTACACTAGTGACATCAGTTACCCTGTAGGACAGCATGCTAACTCATCGGCTTCTCAGTTCTTGGCTGTGGCCAACCAATTGGCAACGCCTCAGAGGTCATTGGAAACTAGCAGAGAAAATTCTTATGAGAGGGATGATGGTGTTCAATATGGAGTATCGCAGGAAAACTACGGTGATGACTACGTTAAAGGGATGCAGCCCGACACTAGAAGTGCTGATTATAACGACAGCTATACCCAAGAACACAATAAGAAGAATGAAGGCTACACGCAGTCAGCAGGCTTTGAGGATGACCTCTCATACAACAGTCGACCAAACAACAGGAAAGACTATAGGTGCAGTTTCGTATGAGTGTTGTGTTATTTGTTCTTCTCCCTTTTGAATATATAGAGAGCTTTATTTCTTAGCTTATTAGCCAGTTTTTCATATTTAATATGCCTAGTCAAATACTCAATGCCTGAAATATCATCAGCTTCATATATCTGTTAAGGAGATATCCTTGTGTATTTTTAAATTCTGGTTTACAGAAGTAAGAGAAGCCAGTAGTTATGCTATGGAACTGTACATGGAATGTGAATTCTTCAGTTACATGTATTTATGTTGTGGTAATATGTGTTGGCAAAAACACAAAGAGAGTACTCCATACTGGCTCATATTTTCTTCTTTGTACAAAGAAATTTATTTACCTTTTGGAAAATGCTACTGTTTTATTATCCGTAGGATTATACTCTTGATTTCAGATAAATTCTTTAGTAAATTTTTACTCTGATTACACTTCTGTCATTAATTATTGATAACTTTTCCATAGCAACAAAGAATTACAGTTTTAAGATAAAAAAAAAGAAGCTATTACTTTTCACTATAAGTTATAAAACTAAACAAATTAATTTCCTAATATTATCTGTCAGTAATTATTATGATGCATAAACATATTGTTCCAATTTTTATATACACATATAGGATTTTTTTTTTTTAAGTAGCCACCTTAGAGTACTCTTGTTGAGGAAGGAGTGACTGACTGATTGTGGGTCTCTCTCCCTCTCTTTCTCACTCTTTCATTTTCTGTTTCTTTTCTCTCAACTTGCTCTTCCTCTCTCTTTCTCACTTTCCTTGTCTATGTAGGTACCGCAAGGACTCGTGGGATGACGAAATCAGGTATTGGGACATTCATGTCACAAGTTTCCCAAAGCATGATTTGTGATGCAGTACACAACATGCCTCGTAAATGAACCCTGGAATGAGATCACCATAGGCACACATGACTAGATTGCAGACTTGCGTCTATACTTTTATGATAGCTGACATTATATATATATATATTTTTTTTATTAGATATCCAACTGCATCTCCAACCTTTGACAAGTTGTATTCGTCATTTTGTGTGCCTGTGTGAACTTATTCTGTTTTGATAATGATAATATTATGAATATTCACTCTTACTTTAGCTTTGGCTCTGGCTGTTTTCTTCATAAGTGGTGTTTTCTATAATTTTACTAAAAGTCTATAAAGTTTTTGCTTTTCTCCTCTGAGCAGTGATATGAACTTGCATTGACATAATTTATTTTTGTGTGTGAAAGCAGCACAAGCTCTTCTCATGAATTTTCTTTATTCTTAACATATTACTATAACAGGGTCATTATGAGGTCTCTTCAGTTTTAAATATGTATAACTTTTGATTTATATATATGATAGAATTAATCTGTCCGGAGTATATAGAAGCTAGATGCATCTACTTAATATACGTTGTTCAAAAAAATCCTGCGTCTATTTTATAATCGTCATTCAATATTTGCTTGACTTTGATGCTTTTGGTGGCAACTGATCCCTTACGGAATTTTTACTCTTTTTTTAAAAACGTACTAACCTGTTGGCACCATAATTGTCAGTGATAAATCGAAAACTGATCATGTCTGGATGTTTTCTGTTTTACTAGAGGATTGGTAATATGACTGCACTTCTTAAAGGTATTATTGAAAGTGCATCACCCACTGAATATGTCCCAATTATGTTTACTCCCATTTTTTATAAAGTTTTTGAGCGATCGCAGGCAAATTACCTATGTAATTATACAGTGTGCTGGATTTTATTCGAGTCTGCAGTTTGGTTCCTAAAGATTTAGACACTTGTGATGAAATTCTGACAATTTCTGCAGATATGCAAAAAAGCGTTAAACTATGGTCAGGAATCATACCTGATTGGACCTGTTGACACCAGGTTCAATGTTTGTGATCGTCTTAATCATGAGGCTAGCACTTTTAAATTAAGATCCATGGATGTTGGTGGATTTTTTATTTCTTAGTATTATTAAGTTTTAAATAATAGGATTCTAGGGGTAGTGGTAGATGGACAGTACAGGGTATTCAATAATATGACCTCATAAGTTTCTCATAATGGTGTTAATGCCCCCCCCTCTTTTTAGCCTTTGTTCTCATGACATATGGATAACTTCCGAAATCTAAATAGCCACCTGCGCTGATGATGCTACATTAATTACTGTTGTTCCATCCCCGAACATGAGGCTAGCTGTTGCTGAGTCTCTAAATAGAGCTCCTGGTAAAATTAGTGCTTGGTGCAGGCTGTGGGCCATGAAAGTAAATGCTACTAAAACACAAATTATGGAATTAAGAAGGTCCAGAACTATTGATCCTACACATGCCAATTTCATCATTGATACTGTTCTCTTAACAATATGTAATTCCTTTAAGATTCTGGGGGTAACTTTTGGTAGTAAGCTGACTTTCGAGAAGCATATTTTTTTAATAACTTCCTCAGATGCACTAGAAACTGGTAACTTAAAGAATACAAAAGGCTTCCTAAAGTTTCGAAAAATTTATTCTTTATATATCTTCCTCAGCTGCACAAAAATTGGTATTTGAGGAAATCTTTTAATACTTAAAGTGACAAATCTGCAATGACGAATTGTATCAATTTTTTTAATACTTTCTAGTCCGGAGTGTTGCTCCTTAGTTTGGTCATCATCTTTGATCGTTGGATTAAAAACTGCGTGCAGTTAAGCTTCTTATTCCTGCAATAAACACCAATTTGTGGTATAGACATGCCACTGTTAAAATTTATCGCAATGTTGATCGCCAATTGCATTGGGTTCCACCTGGCTTATTCCGTCCTGTGCATAATACCAGTAATGCCAATGATATTTAATATTTTTTAAATTTAATCCCAATCGGTATTCAAGAAATTTTATTCCGGCTACCACTAAGACGTAGAATGAGTTGCATATCCACGTTGTGGAATTAATAGCTTTTCAGAAGTTTAACCTAGGCGCAAAATTATAGTGGAATAATGCCAGTATTGTTATTCTCCCTTTTGGATATATAGATAGCTCTATATCTTAGCTTATTGGCCAGTTATTCATATATAATTTGCCTAGTCAAATACTCAATGCCTGAAATATTATCAGCTTCAGATATCTGTTAAGAAGATATCCTTACGTATTTTTTATTTCTGGATTACAGAAGTAACTGAAACCATTAAGTATGCTTTTCCTTGCAGTCTCTTGCCCTCCTGAAGCCATGTGATCTTTGAATATTTCCAGCCTGCATTATAATAATAATAATAATAATAATAATAATAATAATAATAATAATAATAATAATAATAATAATAATAATAATAATAATAATAATAATAATAATAATAAGAGAGAAGAAGAAGAAGAAGAAGAAGATATCAACTTTGTTCATCATTTAAAAAACTCGAGGTGACTTCTTTATACAGAGAATTTTTTGTCTTAGGGCTCCACATGAAAAGATAAGTAAACTGCTCTTTGGAAGGCTGATCTAAAATCTCTCACTGTTGTCAGGTGAAGATTTAGAATCCAGTACAATAAATTTACACCACACAATTCAGTATTCAATTGGATTAAAAGCTTTCAAGGAACAAGTTGTGTCGATAAGTCGCAATCTGGAAGACCAATCGCAAGTGAAGAAAGTATAGCATCTTTGACAGAAACAGTATTAAAACTTATTCGTCCAATCAATATGGAATGCCTGTGTGCTGCACCACCATTGTAATGAGTCCTCTTTTGACAGCATCCACAGATTTTACTTCTGCCAACAAAAGAACAATTTATTCTCTTTTCAAGTGAAGCCATTGGTCAATTAAACTATGAAAATTAATAAATTATTTTTAGATTTAAAAAAAAGCTGATTAATTACAAGCCATTTTTATATAACCACAAGAAAATAGATGCCTGAGGCTTTTAAATACTTTTATTAGATAAATTGTATCATATATAGGTAAAAGGTTATACAACTTTGAATTTGGAAAATAATATTATAATGACCATTTTATATATCAGGTTAATCTCCTTTGTTAGTTACTGTATGTGGCTGATACATGTTTTTGCACTTTCTTTGCACGAACACCATATTTATTAGCATTAAAAGTCAAGTATGTTTATTGCTCTTTCATGAAATATTTTCATATCACATACGTAATAGTCAGAATCAAATATGGTGTGTATGTATTCATTACAGTGTACTATGGTTCACTCTAAACACACTTAAGTCTGTACATAGAATGTACTTTGCATTATTTGTATTATCATTAGAGTTACAAGTATGGCTCCCATAAGCACTATAGTAGTAGAGCAAAGGACCCTTGAAATTTATATTCTTTAGCTCATTTTTTACATCTTTTCATATTTACATCTTATCGGAGTCATGTTGTAGGATATGAGTCATACAGCCAGTGGCACAGCATCATAGTGATTCTTTAAGTATGCAGTGGACACTCACTGCCTGATTGGACTTTAGAAAAACAATACCCTATATGACCCTTTGAATTGTGAAGGAAATGGAAGGGAGTGTGTATCATTATATTGATATTGTTTGTCATGCCCTCTAACTATGCTTGGAAAAGTAATTCCTGAGAGAGTTCTGGTGAGGAGGGATATATGTCAACATACAGAAGTAAGATTACTATGTACAATCTGCAGTGGGTCTTCTTTGAGAAAGTGTCCATCATATAACAGGGAGCAGTTCTTGAGCACTGAGTGGCAGGTGATGAGCTCAGTGAGATATTTTGTTAGATAACTTGTATAGCCTTAGGAGCAAATTACTGTTAGTGAATAGGTAGTATGCAGAAAACATTGGGCTTAGTGATAGTCCTTATTTACCTGAAGGTGAGATGTCTTACATAACATCTTAGTATCCTAATGAATATCTTGTGAAGTGTAAGACAACTTTTGTTTCTTCTTCTTAATGAGAATAGAGGCATAAAATCTAAGAGGATAAACATTCTTTTTTAAGACAGCCTTAGAGATCTGCCTCAGTCACAGCTCTGCAAGTGGAGAGGTATCTTAGAGTACCATAGAAGGATTAGGGCAGAATACCTCCTTATTTATGGTAACAGTTTAATTAGCCTTGATAAAATCCTTGCTGGGAAAGTAGGTGAAATATCTGGTTATTTCTAATTACTTTTCCTGCTGATGTAATGTTCAAAAAATCCCAGTAGCTGGAGATTGCATAGTATTGATGTATACTAGCATACTATTAGAGCCCTGTTTAAAAAGGTATTCTCCTAATGTTATGCTGATATTCATTCAAATTGGGGAAAGTGCAGAGGAGACATGCTATTATCCCGGTAAAGAGGTGTGGATTGACTGGGAATGTTGATGGAAGGTAGTCGAAGAATCCTTTTTGCTCTTATTTAAAAATCTGTAACTTAATAACCCCTTGCAATTCACATAGGAGTGATGAAAGTCATTTAGGTAATTTATAAAAAGTGTGAAAAGGATGGTGACATAAATGAACAGAGCCGCTTTTTCATGAAATCATCATATAGATCCCATCTTTTGTCACCAACATTGCATTACTTTCCTCCTTCAGCAGAGATGCTTGCTTCTTGCTCTAAGTTATTTGGGTGCATCATCTCCATGTATCTTGTTGTCATTGACAGAGTTGATCTGTTTAGCACTTTTGTAATCATAGAAGCCTTTGTTCTATCCTATATTTCAAGCAGTCAGCTTTCAGTTGTAGAATGCCAGTTTTTAGGTGGAAAACACTGACATTAGCTCTACTTCTTTGTTTTGGCAGGGTAAAGACAGTCTACCATAAATTATCATCAACAGTGGGCAATAAAACTTTTTACAAAATATTAGCTCTCCGAGAATGGTGTAATAACCTCTCTTCATATCACCACTTGACTTTATATATATAAGATGTTGTCTCTCAATCAGCTCTGCTTCAGTGGAGATCTTAGGTTAGTTAATGTCGCAAAGTTATTTAGGCCACCATGCTTCAAGCCAAGTGATTTTTATTTAGCACTCCGGATATACTAACTTCGTCTTAGAGAGTAAAACACCTGTACTTTATAAGGCTGGAGAAACTTTACCATAAAATAATTATTACGTGAAATGGGATTTGTTGTTTAGTAGTGTATTTAGAGTTGCTTAACAGTAAGCAATACAAGATGCTATACCCTAATGCAGTTTGAAATCTTTTAAAATTTTTGCTTTTATGTAAGCAATCTTAGGTCATTCAAGTTATCAAACTACTGCATCTTCATTTTTATTATAATTTGCTTAACAATGCTTTTCACAGTAAGTTTTTGTCATGCAGTTGCTATATCATAATGCGCATGCCGATGAAAATCTTCTTACACATGCTTTTCCCTGAGAGGAGCTCAAAGGCAGCCTATAAGGAACCCATCTCGAGCACTTTACAATTTGAGTTATATATACGGGTACAAACTTTTATTGTGAAAAAGATGAGATAAGGTGATATGACTGATCTAAGACATGTATAGTGTGAAGTTGTATTATCATACAGGTGTGATATGCTGGAAAGTTATTGGGTATTAAAGCATATGCAGTCTTTGAATCCCGACATAATGTATTATGTTAGATGAAGAGTGCCATTGTAGTGTTAGTTTGTTATTTTGTTTTGGTTTTATACATGTATTCAATGTATATGCTATTAATAGTATCCATTTGGCAGTTATATTTATTTTTTTCCGGTTTTACGTCACGGACTCCCTTTTCAACCAAGGGCTAGGACGGTTGCCTTCTTGCGAAGGACTTGTTTTGGCAGATGTAATCCTTACCCTGAGTGCATGCCCTTGCGAGCCTCAGACCGTGACGGGGCGCGAACCCTCGACCTGACGCCTCGGAGTCGCGGACGCTACCAGTTCAGCCACGGCGACTACTTGGCAGTTATATTTATATATTTAAAAATTCCTTTTTTAATCATGGAATTAATGCTTGTTTATTAAACAAGTAGAAAACATTTCAAACTTGCGTCCGTTTCCGTTTTAGTTTCAGTCTGGGAATTAGAAAATGTCGCACAACTTCAATAATTTTTTTAGTTAATATGATTATCATCTTGCTTTATCATTACTGATGTAGTAGTGCATGGAAAGCCTATTTTCACACACATAAATGAAGTCCAGACTGTGATATCTCTTAAAGTTATTTTTCTCGCTAATAATACAGTCGTGCCCCAAAAGGTTTTTGAATTTTTAGAGATATTTTGATGTTTTGCTTGCCTGTATAAGAGCGCTGGCTATAGCCAGTTGAACCAATTTGGTATCTTCTCAGCAAGCATCTTTTGGGAAATTTGATTCATCTGTGGAGCAACGTCAGCCTTTCTAATTAAAACTCAGTTAACTTCCTTATGGATTTGTGGTTTTTGGCATTCAGTTTTTTCTTTTCTTTTCATGTTGCGTTGTCATGAATATTCGGCCTAACAATTTGCCACTTTTAGTTCAGTTTGGTATATCATGGCATATGTTTTACTTCTGTTTTTATAGCAAAGTTAAACTGAATGCATCTTGTGAGCTTCAGGTGCTCATACAGTGTTCTTTATGAGCTTAGGCGATATTCTGTTTGTCAGTAGCTTTTGCAGTTTTTCACACTCTATGCTGGCGCACCATGGGTCGTACTGCCATTTAGAGCATATATTCTTTGCTTACAAAATTACTTGAAACCTTACTCATCCTTGCATATTTCATTTATTGTGGAGTTTACTGTACTATTTCCCAATTACTATTTACCTATAGAGTCTCTTTATTGAGAATATGATGTGGTCAGCAACCTCTTCTTGAATTTCATACTTGTTCATGGACACTTGTTGCTGTTTGGGCGGTTTATCTGTGCTTATAATATATTTTTCTTTGCCCAGTTTGCAGTAACCCTCCTTGTGTGTTGTATCTTTTTAAGACTGTAAACTTAATATGTCTTCTGAATATTTTATTGTTTTATCAGTTAAATGTGTTTCTTAATCAGAAGGAAAATCATCGCTACTCATTGACGAGTATGGATTAAATATGCTCTTAAACACAGTAAAAATTCGCGTTTATGTATATTTCAGTGTGTATATGTTTGTTTGGGAGAGTATTGTTTTAGTACAGGCAAATCTAAGTTTGGTGGTAGGATAGAAAGGCGGCGGCAGTATGCAGTGATATAGGAAAGGCAGTTGGTTAGCTTGGAAAGACAGAACAAGAGAGCTGGAAGAGACTTCTTGAGAGTGAGAAAAAAGAAGAGAAAGCGGCTCCTACTAAGACCTCTTTGGTGACATGCGAAGAAGCTCTCTAGAATTTGGAATATACACAGAGAAAAGCAACTGATGTTTGAGTCTTGGAATGGGGGTGATTAGCGAATTTAAATGGCAACCTTATATCAGCAAGACGGACAAGAGTGAATCAGTGGATTATAGTTAAAGAAACTGTCGAAAAGAATATAGATAATGCGTAGAAAAGAATGGATAATGAGAAACTGGGAGAGCAGCTCTTGTAGGATTTTTTAAGAGACTAAGAAGATGCTTTGGAAAGACATTCATGGTACGAAAAGTAAGGATCGAAGATTGGGAGATCTTCAGTTGGGTTGATGGATTAGTGAAAAAGATCCGAGAAGAGGGGACCAAAAGTGAAGGGAATATCTTCAGAAATCGATACACACTGAGATCACATGTCTTGTGAAGAGTAGAAATGCATAGTTGAAGCAGCACAGTTGTAGAGAGAATAGAAAGAAAAAACCGATAAGAGCTCTTAAGAAGAAAAGCGGTAAAATAGTTATTGTTATAAATAAAATCACTACCGAGGACGAGGAATCACGTTTATATTCATACGTTTACCCTGAAATAGAATCTGTGGGTCTACAAAGTAAGACAATCCCATATATTTGGTTTAGCAAGGCAAACGCCATTTTCAGCATCGCTCTTTCAGCCTAATTGACAGTTTGTTCATCTTACTTGTCTACGTATTAGAAAATCTCCTGATTCGGCTACAAATAATTAAGGGTGGCAATACGGATAGGTCTATTGCTGTAGTTGCATTTGACCAAGGTCCTGTACATGGGGCAAAGTTGTGGACATTTTTGGCCTCCTTTACTGCGGTCAAGTTTTATGGTTAGAATAATGCATCAAAGGTCCTACCACAAGGAAGAGGGAAGACTTTAATAATTTTAAGTTGCTTGGCTTAGAGGCTTATGAGGGAATAAACGGAAAGAAACATTTTACACTTCTCAAATAGACAAAGCATAAATATAAGAAAAATCATACAAGCAAAAGGTAGCATTTTATATTAAACGATACGTTAAGTTTATAATAATTGCAGAATGTATTTCCATTGTATACTGTT
>JAXCGZ010003781.1:72500-155000 GCA_037179515.1 Halocaridina rubra | reverse complement strand
TATATTTCTGCATATTGATAAATTGGTAAGTTATGTTTTCGTCTTTAGTCTAGATTTAATTACATGATTATGAATGAGATTAAGGCTAATTAAAATTGGCCTGAAGTCTAACTTGAAATACTTGGTAACTTTTATTTTTCATTTAATTTCTTATCAGCCAAACAACATACGGATGAAGAGAATGGTAACACGTCAATAGGAATATGCTTTATTAATTTTTTGCATAAACTTTTATTTTGTTTAGGAGTTGGTGCTTTCCCTATGATATTTTATATTATTCAATATATTCACATATATTAAGACACCCTGTCCCAAGTAATTTCTTAGTGCTATACGTACATTAAGAAGATTATGCTGTATATTAAAGAATGGCTTTGGTATAAATACTTCATTGTGGAAAGATTGGAAGTTTGATGATTATTGAGAAAGTTGTTTAACGTGGTCCAGTATTTTTAAATCTCAAGTAATGAAATATTAATTTCTTTTATGAGACTTAATATACAACTTCTTTGCAATTTTTTTTTATTACTTACTTGTCAATAGTACATGATTCTTCCTATAATTCTTTTTCTTTCATGACACTTAGGTTGTGTAATGAATTGTAGGCTTTTTTAATTTATCCATTTTACTAATTGAGTAATTGAGTCATGCTAGGAAAACTTTTGGAAAGTTTCATATACTTTACAGAGTATCCTATCGCTGCATTTTGTCAAATATTGGTTAACTCATAAGTGACCAATTTGGAAATCCTCACCCGTTCATGTACCTTCATTACACTATGAAGAAGACCCCAAATTCCAAATTTTCCTTTTTAGTACTTATACGTGTTTAATGCTTTGAGTTTTGTGTTTTGATTGGCTTTATCATTTTAATATGCAGCAAATGGTAGTTATCACAGTCTGCCCTTAGGAATGATCTAGTAATCGGAAAATATGTTTTAATTTGCATTAAACATACCTCTTCAGTAATTATACAGTACCACTGATCTGATGTTAGAGTAGCTACCGGTAGGAGGTAGATACTGTTGAGTAGTTGAGAGTTTATCATGCCTAACTTACTGACTCCTTGTGAATAGCATCAGAATTTTGTGTAAGCAATCCGTTATTATCTTCTTATGGACAGTGTAAATGCAAATTTATATAGACTCGTTGGTAATATTGAATTACAATTTGATTAGTATGAAATGTCAATCACCCATTGCTAAGTAGAGCATATTTTTCAAGTATCCTTTGACAAATAAGCATGATTATGATATTACAGTAAGATCTCCTTGCAGCTCGAGAAATACTGACTTGTTTATATAAAATAAGATAAAATGGGCTGTCATAATAAATATAATTTTGTTTATGCTATTATTATATAAGCATTGAATAATGGATCGTTTTACATATTTTTAAAAAAAATATGGCTCTGGCAACATACATATATAATGATTACTGTGAGATCCCAAAATATGAATTTGAATGTTTTTTTTAATACAGTAGTATCTGTAATGTTGCATGTAGCTCCTATGTAGAACAGGGGATAGAGGATAATAGGATGTTATATTTTTGAATGATTTTTTTTTGTCGTTTCGAGATTAAATTTTCTTTTATTCATAATGAAGGTACAAATTTGCTCCTCATCTATTTCATTTACATATACATATACATGTCGGGAATATATTTGAAGGATTATTCCCTCTCCCTTGGCGAATGGTGCTAGTAAGCTGCTAATATCTAAAGTTTGGAAGCACTACCTAAAAAAACTTTGTATTGTTTTTATGATTGGCATAAGGTAACTTTTCACACCCGTGCATGCGCCTCCACACACACACACACACACACACACACACACACACACACACACACACACACACACACACACACACACACACACACACACACACAGTTACTCAATTTATCTCTTTTCTGGTAACACACATCCTAACTTGAAAATTTTACGTTGGTAATTTGGTAATGTGTGTGATTACCTAATTGTGATTACCACAATTAGGTAATCACACGCATTACCAAATTACCAACGTAAAATTTTCAAGTTAGGATGTGTGTTACCAGAAAAGAGATAAATTGAGTAACTACATAGCACTTATATGAAGATATAAAAATTCTGTGTGAAGCTTAAATGAAAGTTTTTCTCTCATTTTTGTCTTTCTCTTCTTCTTTCTATATTCTGTGAAAGGGAAAACATGAAAATGAGGCTTTCTCAGTCCCAAACCTCCCCCAACCATGGGTCTGGGAGGGATGATAGAGGATCTCCATGGGATGTAGCAGCAGGAGTAGGGGTAGCTATTAGGAGATTAAAACAGAAAATCAAGGATTTAGAGGCAATGGTTATAATCCTTGATGATGAAATTCGGAATATGGATAGAGAAATGAAAGAGAATGAAACACTCAGAGATGAAATAAGATTTTTGGAGGAAGCAAATAAAGCACAAGGGCAGGAGAGTAAAGAACTAGAAAAACGAATAAAGAAGCTGGAAGGGGAAAAGAGTCAACTAGCAATCCAGAATTTCTAAACAAGAAGATAACAACAAACAGCTAAATGACAACCTAAATGGATTAGATGTTAGTTCACTGTTCTCTTCTGAGAGAGACGAGATTGCAGCTTGGAATGTCCAGATTAAGGAAAATATTGAACAGTTTAGAAAAGAGTTTCAGGAGCTGAATATGGAACGTGATGCCATGAAAACTTCCTTTGCTGATGCACTAAAGGGGAATGTGGCAGTAAAAGAGGCTGTAAAGGTGGTGGCACTGGAAAACATACAAACAGTTGACTATAATGAGACAATAATCGAAAAAATGAAAGACGTTGTGAAGGAAAGGGCAAATCCACTGATTAAACAGGCACTTGATAAAAAGAAGACAGTGGTAATCTCAGGCATAAGCGATTCCCAGGAGCCAGCATGGCAGGGGAGACTTGAAGAAAATAAAACTAGAGTTGTAGACCTGATAAGAAAGCTTGGAGTAGTTTGTGGTCCTGGGGATATTGTAAACATTCACCAACTAGGCAGATATTCGAGGGAAGGAAAGCAGAGACCAGCAAAAGTAACCGTTGAGATAGGGGAAACATGTAGAGAAATATTGTTGAAAAAAAAGTCTAAAAGACCTTCAAGAATTCAAAGAAGTGTTCATTAGACGATACAGAACACAGGAAGATATGGGAAAGATAAAAAGCTTGTTGCAAGAGGCAAGAAGGTTAAATGAGGAAAAGAAATGAAGAAGAGAAGAAAAATTTTAATTTCAAAATTCTTCCAGACAATGGGGAGATAAAGAAGATAATGACAGAAGATCAGGGGATGGGGCCTCATTAAGATTGTTATACACAAATGCTGATGGATTAGCTGGTAAGGCAGTAGAATTAAGAGATAGGATTCACAACAGTAAGGCAGATATAGTAGCAATTACAGAGACTAAGTTGAGTGAGATCATAAACAGTGTCACAGTTTTTCCTAAGGGCTTCAGAATATTAAGGGTTGAAAGGTCTGAGAGAACTGGTGGAGGGATAGCACTGCTCATAAGTGAAAGGATTCAAGTTGAAGAAATAAACTTGGCTATAGAAAGTGAGTTCAAGGAATATCTTGTTGCTCGCATAAATACTGGGTCAGAGAGCATTATAATAACTGTTGTATATAACCCACCAAGTAACCAAAATAGGCTAGAAGTTTATGAGGAAAGTCATATAGGTACTACTGAAGTCATAACCTCAGTTGTTAACATGGCACGGGAGAGAAAATGTAGGATTTTGATTATGGGAGATTTTAATCATAAAGAGATAGATTGGATAAATCTTAACCCACACAGTGGTGAGGACTCATTCAGGGCAAGATTCCTAGATTGCGTACAAGGGAATATCCTACACCAACATGTAATGGAACCAACGAGGGCCAGGGGTGGGGATGAGCCATCACTCTTGATATAGTATTCACAGATAATGCGTTAGATATTGAAAACATTGAGTATGAACCACCAATTGGAAAGAGTGACCACTGTGTGTTGTTGATGGAGTATATCATTGAAGATATTCTTCCTGAGAGTAGATGCACTGAGCACATGAGGAGGAACTATCCGAAAGGAGAACCTTATTTTACAACAAATCTGTACAAGAAATGTATGACATCTTTTGTGAGAAATATGGGAAGATAGTAGATTGCTACATACCTGTCTCCAAAGTAGGTGTAATTCATGCCAGAGAGAAATGGTTCAATAATGAGTGCAAAAGAGCTAAAGAGTGGAGAGACAAATGTTGGAAAAGGTATAGGAGAAGGAAAAACATAAATGCCTGGCAAACTTACAAAAGAGCAAGAAATGATTACCTAAGTAAAAGAAGAGAGGCAGAGAGAGACTATGAGAGGGGCATCGCCAGGAAGGCTAAAGAAAATCCCAAGCTTTTCCACAGCTTTATCAGAGGAAAACTGAAGGTAAAAGAACAGGTTTTAAGGCTTAAGAGAGCGGATGGAAGCATCACTGAAACGGATGAAGAGATCTGCAAAGAATTGAACAAGGAGTTTCCTTCAGTATTTACAGTAGAAAATACCTCACCCCCTCAGATTGCAGAGATAGAAGCTCAAGGACCATTATTAGAGAACATCAACCTTACAGCCACAGAAGTATACAAAGTGCTGATGGAGTTAGATGTTCATAAAGCTACAGGTCCTGATGATATATCCCCTCATGTTCTTAAAAAATGCTCAAACTCAATATCAGTGGCACTAAGTATCATATTTAAAAAGTCACTGGAGTCAGGGGAGATTCCAAGATGCTGGAAACAAGCAAACGTGATACCTATCTTCGAAAAGGGAAGGAGGGATACGGCTCTAAACTATAGACCAGTTTCCTTGACCAGCATAGTTTGCAAAGTTATGGAGAAACTACTGAGGAAACATATCTCTCTTCACTTGGAATCCTTCATCTTTTTGTCAGTGAGGCAACATGGCTTCAGAGAAGGTAGATCAACAGTAACAAACTTATTAGAATTTTATGATGAGGTAAGCCAAATCTTACAGGAAAGAGAGGGCTGGGCATATTGCATATTCCTAGACTTCCAGAAAGCGTTTGACACTGTTCCACATGGGAGACTTATTAGAAAGCTGCAATCAATGGCTAGAATAGGTGGAAATGTCTTGGAATGGATAAAAACTTACTTAGAAGGAAGGGAACAGAGGGTTAGAGTAAGACACTCAGTGTCTGAATGGAGAAGAGTTAGTAGTGGAGTTGCACAGGGTTCAGTTTTAGGGCCACTTTTGTTCCTTGTATATGTAAATGACCTACCAGAGTCTGTAAATTCATTCATGAATATGTTTGCAGATGATGCAAAGATTGTGAAGAAAGTAAGAAACGAGAACAATGGTAGAGAACTTCAGGAAGGATCTAAATAGTCTGCATGAGTGGTCAGAAAAGTGGCTAATGAAATTCAATACTTCAAAATGTAAGGTAATGAGAATGGGTACAAGTGCAAGAAGGCCTGAGCTTGACTACTCGGTGGCTGGAGTACAACTTCAAGATACAGAAAATGAGAGAGATCTAGGAGTAAACATACTGGCAGATTTGTCTCCAGAAATACATATAAATGGCATAGTAAGGGTAGCATATACCTTCTTAGCAAATGTAAGAGTAGCCTTCAGGCACATGGACAAGGAAATGTTCAGAAATATTTATGTAACCTATGTGAGGCCAAAACTCGAATATGCAGCCCCCTTTTGGAATCCGCACTTGAAAAAGCACATAGCTAAGCTTGAAAAAGTTCAAAGACATGCCACGAAACTGGTGTTAGAAATACGCAAACTCGGTTATGATGAGAGGCTGAGGGAATTAGACTTACCATCACTCGAAGTTAGAAGATTGAGGGGGGATATGATGACAGTCTTTAAATTCCTTCATGGTTATGATAGAGTGGATAGGGATCGATATTTTGATATGGCTGGCTCTAGAACTAGAGGTCATAGTTTGAAGCTTCGTAAGAAAACTTATTTGCAGGATGTAAGGAAATACTTTTTCAGTGTAAGAGTAGTTGATAATTGGAATTGGCTAAGCGAGGAGGTAGTTAATGCTATCTCAATCCATAGTTTTAAGGACAGGTATGATAAGTATCACTAAGTATAAAATGGAACCGATGAGGAGACGGGATGATACGAGCATTGGGCTCTTTCCCGTAAACACAGTTAGGTAATCACGATTAGGTAATCACACACACATAACCTCCATGTAATTGAGAAAGTGGACAGAGCAATATTTTTAGGATGTAAGGAAATACGTTTATAGTATCAGGCTTGTTGTTGATTGGAATTCGCTAAGTTAGGAAGTAGTTGGTGCTAAGCGCATTCATAGTTATACGGACATATATAATAAGTATCACGGAGTATAAAAATGAACCCGATCAGGAGAAGCTGCGTCACGAGCATAGGGTTCTTTCCAGTAAGCACAATTAGGTAGTTATAATTTGGTTATTACACACATACATAAATAATTCCATAGGGAATGAGAGTAATGATTTTTATGACAGACTTGATTGCACTGGCTTTAGAACTAGAGTTCATAGTATGAGGAAACATCTTTGTAAAGATAAATGATAATTGTATTTCATTGAGCAAAGAATTTTGAATTCTAGATTCATTTATAGTATTTGGAAAAGATATGGATGTCTGTGAATTCAAAAAAAGGCCAGGAGATGAGGAGTTATGAGTATAGAGCTCTCCACTTTGAATGCATGTAAATTCTCTCTCTCTCTCTCTCTCTCTCTCTCTCTCTCTCTCTCTCTCTCTCTCTCTCTCTCTCTCTCTCTCTCTCTCCTCTCTCTCTCTCTCTCTCTCTCACACACACACACACACACACACACACACACACACACACACAAATAGTAATGAAAAAAGCCCAGTTATTATTAGGCTACATTCAGAGGCAGTTTCATTATACGAATAAAGAGTTTATTCTTACATTATATGCCTCAATAATACGTCCAATTTTGGAATGCACCATGCAGATTGGTCACCTATACTTAGGAAAGACATAGATCCACTTAAAAGAATTCAGTCAAGTGCTACTAAAGTCATCCCATCTTAGTTACCAAAATGTGTTAGGCAGTGTTGACCATAACAAATTGTACGAGATCTTCTCCACCTGGAATCAACTTTCAGGGAGTGTTGTTAACAACACTACTATAGAGCAGTTTAAAAGAAATATAGATAATATCCTGCACACAGTTAAATGAGTGCGCACTCTAAAACTAAACTTCATGGAAATTAGGTAACATGGCTGCTGTTTTGTGCTCTCCCAAGTACATTCTTGCATTTTATATCATAAGGAACATACACATTGAGCTAGATATATTACTTCCTGCATTGTCTCAATCTGAATTCAAAGATGAGCAACACAATAGAAAAACTCAACTCCTATTCACCAAATGGGAGAAAAAATGCCTTAAATAAGCTAATTGCACGTTGCTTGGGTGATTTATGTGGCTTGTTCTGAAAAAAGAAATGTAATGAGTCTCTGTTCTGTAAATGCTTCTATTAATCTCTTGTATTCTTGTGAATATAATTTACAATGTGATTACTGTTTTTTATGATAGTTTCAGAGAATTAAATAATTATGCTTTCCTTTACTGCAGGATTTGTTTATTGGTGTTCAGTAATGACCTTGAGCTTAATTTTTATAAGTACTAGATATTCTGTTTACTCAGAGACTGAAATAATTAGTGAATTGTTTCTAGGTACAACTAGGCGACCAAGTTTAGAGAGACAGAGCACGTTATACGATGATCAAGGCCGAGGCACCAGTGGGAACGGGACCAGTCGCGAAAACAGGTACTCTAACTACCATAGCTACTATCACCAGTACTCCACCAGCCAGGAGGAAAACAGGTACGTGATATGTGGCCTCCCGTATATCCCACTACTCCTCAGCAGGCAGTGAGCAGTCATGATTCAAGCAGGATTAGTTGTTGTTTTTTTCCATTTCTTTACATACCCTGAAGATTATGGTTTGACACTTATCTTTTTCTCACAAGTTTTATTTTACCACTTCATTAGATGTACTTTTGCTTGAGAATACATTTTAATCTAAAGAACACTGAGTGATCCTGTTTTATCAAGTTTTGTCACTGCCTGCTGACCACCGAGGCCATCACTCCCCATTCCACCTGCAAAGCCGCATGCCGCCCGTCTATTGGCCCGCCCTTCGCCGCCCATGTGTCTCTACCCTTGGCCTGTGTCATCATGGCCATGTGTCCATGGATCATCGTCTTCATGTGTATTCTCTGCTCAGTATCCTCCTGCTGATCGATTCTGCTGGCCTCACCTTCTGCTGTCTTTCTTCTGCTACTGCTGCTGTGTCATGATGGGAACCTCGTGGGAGCTGCACAGGGGTACATCTATTCCATATTAGCTAATTACAGTAATAAATATTTATTTAGCAGAGACATTCTTGCCTCAGATATTCGCTGTCTTATGCAGTCGTTAATGAATTGCGTTCCACCACTTGTTGGCTTCTTTGTATGTATAGAAGTTGTAACAACTTTTGAATGAAAACATAAATTAAGTCCAGCTATATATAAGCTGTATAAGGAATTAGTATCCATTTAAGGGAATACAATTGTGTTATATTTACAAGAGGTAATATGAGTTGTGGAACACATGGCATACGTGAAACTGTAATATGCATAATCATTTGTCCACATTAACCCCTATATATGCGTTTCATTGAATGTTTCCTTCCCCGCTCAGCAGCGAATTGTTCAGATATTAGGCAAAAGGTATTCTTCAAATGTATGAAAGCCATTAGATTACATTTGAAATCTTCGTGTATACGAAGTAACATAGTACAATTTCATTCTTATTTTCATTATATAAGTGTAAAATATTTGTATTTGAGCAGAGATTGACATCCAGGTAATCTTAGTTATGTTCTACGTATGATTTTATATTTTTTCATTATATGAATAATAAGATATCTGTATATGAGCAAAGATAGACTTTCAAGTAATCTCTGTGAGGTTTCTACAGTTTAAAGTTATATTCTGTATATTATTGATTATTTGCACTTTTATTTAAATCCGAATAATTTCTTGATATTTCCTGATTATTTCTCCATCATGTATATAATTAATTTGAAGCTCTAATATATTCCACATCATTAAGAATAGATTCCTGATATATATCCTCCCCAGAGGCAGTTTTCTGTATTGGGTATTTATACTTGGAAGCATTGTATTATCGTTTCTGTTGAGGAATGCGGAAGAGTCCTACTTGACACTTCTCAATCATATTTGTTTTTGTGTTTGCGAAGCTCTTTCTCATCTCATAACTTCTTGAAAATTCATTATTCAGGTTCGCCTTTCTTGTTGTCTTGAGTCATTCACATCTTTTCATTGCCTCCAGTGCTGCTAAGCGGGTTATATGCCACGTGGGTTTTACAGTGTTGTGGTTTAGCTATGACTGAATTTTTAAATTTTTTTATGGAAATTCCGTAATTATTTTGTTTATTTAAAGCCATTGTTATTCATCCTGTTTTGTGATGAAACAGCCTCAGTATTTTGTGGCTGCCTCATCCTTCTCTTATTCTTTTTAAAGTTCGTACTCAGACTTGTTCTATCACTCCATTGCATGCAGTTCATTATCATTAGCACATATCTTTATCCTAAAGGATGCTTATTTATTTCATGACTGGGTTTTTTATGGGTTCTTTAGATAAGCCAGTAAAGTTGAATATAATTTATAGAACAGAAAGGAGGCTTACCTCACTGTCAGAGCTGTTTCAGTCTCATTTTGCCGCAAAACCTGCCATCCTGGGTGTTGCCCATTGCTGTCTTCGATGTTTTACATTATATTTATTATATGTGAGTTATTTTCCTCAGGTGACTGGATATCTTGAAGAAAGAATACATACAAATCTGTATTATATACTCCACAACAAGTTTGATTATAAATAACTCCTAAGTAATGAATATATAACTACCCGACGTCAGTAATACCAAAAATCGTTCTCTTAATCAATTTCTTAAATGTGATATATATATTTCTACTTCGTTTGTTTTACTTTAGCTTTTAGGGGATGCCCACTGCACTGTTTTGTACGTTTTGTCATATCTTTCAGTAATTTTTATAAGCATAATTTCTATACGAAGTGCTCATCGCCTTTGCCTTTGGATTCATTCATCATCAGGTCTATTGATTTACTCACCTAGTCATCAAGTCCCCACCAATGCTGTTTTTACTTGCAGGTCTGCAGTTGATATACAACTTCCCATGGATTTTATTAGCCAGTGGTTTGATTTTGATTTTTGTATTCACCAGTTTGCTTCAGGATCACATTCTTAGTAATAAAATACCTTTGTTTTTTTCTGGAGGGTGCATAGTGCAGAATCAGTACTCATATATATATATATATATATATATATATATATATATATATATATATATATATATATATATATATATATATATATATATATATATATATATATAATATATATATATTTTATTTATTATTATTTTTTTAATACACAAATTGCCATGTCTTTTATATTGTTTTTGCTTGTCTTAGTATGAATCACAAGTGGTTCTTTTCATTGGTGTCCTAGCCATATCATCTTCGTGAGTAAGTGAATCCTTGCATATTATATTGAAAGAATCTCATTCCTGACAAGTCATCTTTTTTCTGTGTCAGCATCCATACATTACTTAAATCATCATCTGTACGCAACAAATGTATTGCTGTGCAACATGCTTTTTTATCTTTCTAACTTTCTTGGAAACTCGTTTTTCACACTGAAATTTTCTAATTGTCCTTTTCCATCTACACCTTTAATATGCTGTACTGATTTTAATCCTCAATTTTCTTTTCAACTTGGGTGCATTCTGTTTCTTTTCTTCTTCTTGTAAATCCCAGAGTTTTTGAAACTGTATTTGATGTCTATAAGCCCTTATGATTTGGTTTGAATATTGAGCACTGCTTATTCTATTCCAGCACCTTTGTTGTCTGGTGTATGGAATATTTTACTGCTTCCTTTGTAAAGAGGGTCTAGGAACTACCAAATCAATATATGTGATTTTTAGATTATGATTGCTCTTGATATTGCGGTGGGAGACTTGCATGAGATCTGCCTTTGAACTAAACCCCCTTTTTGAATGTATCATATTAAGAAATGAAGATAGTGATTGAGTTCTAAGGAAAAGATTTAGATAGACTGTATTTTTGTAGTATATGAGTTTGTAATTGACGTTGACTTTCATCATTCGAACTTTATATCAATTATTCCTCAGTGCTTCTCGTGACTTCCTTTATTTTGATTTATATAAAGCACTCAAATTATTCTTTCCAAGAAATATATATCTTTTTCTCTGTCATGAATAAGAAATTCCATGAAATTAGGATTTACTTGCTTCTAGTGGTTTACTCCCGACTTGTTGCTTTTCACTTAAACCAAATTTGCCGCATTTGTACTGTAATCACTTCTAGCGTATGGTACTTATTTCTGCTGCTTTATTTGAAGGCAAAACAGTTATACTTTTCTGCCAAAAATAATCACATCTTTTAGGGTATTGTTTTATTGTTTATTACCACTTGTTTATATGAAAGAAGTGTGTTGAATGTTAGACTAGGTTAAATATAATACAAATGTTTTGCGGGAATTCCCTTTTCCTCTGTAGTTGTCATACTAATATTTGCGGTTGAAAATTTTCCTATAGTAATAGTATTTTTGAAATTGTTGTGATTTTTAGACTTCGTCATTAATTTACCATAATTAATGAAGAAAAAATAATTTATTCCTCTTCATTTTATGCATTCTACATCTGAGCTGCAGCTTAGATTTATGAGCCTCTGATTACTTTTTGTTATCACTATACCCTAGCGCTGTCAAAGTAAATATAACAAAATTATGAAGTTCAGTAAGAAGTGAACGCAAAAAAACACGCTGTCTTCTCACGCATATGAGGGCATAACATGGGTTATATAGGTGGGAGTAGAGTTTTTGTCCCTCCGATTACCATCAATAGAATTGTTGCTTCTTTTTGAGAGATCTATTGGTTTCTACAGCTGATTATGTTTTCCCTCTTATGCTAAAATAGGAATTATTTGATTTTTATGTATTTGATTGAAGCGTTCCATATTAATATTTTAAAAGAATAATTCAACATCACAGTCTTGCCGTTTACCGTCTTCTAAATCCTGTATCACATTGTATACCAAATATTTTGACATTTTTCCCTTTACCTTATAGTTTAGAAATAAAATTACCCTCAGTGTGAGCTAAGTCTTTACTTCAGTTACTTAAAGTAAAATATTAGATTTGACATAGGGCACAGCATTAACACTATGAATAAAGCTAGATTAAATAGTGGGCTGCAAGGGTAAATGTGAATGGCTTTGGCTACGTAAGAAACATGAAAGAAATTCTGAGAGCCTTTGTACTTCAAGTGTGTTATCTTCTATATATGTTCTGAGGAATCTGATTTATAGAAACGGATGAAGCGATATACATACATACAGAAACAGGAGAAAAAGAAATAATTAGTAACTCAGCAAATAAAATCAGTTCATTGACTTTTGCTGAATTGCTCATTTTTCTATTTCTCCGGTTTCTGTCTGTTTTTATATCGCTTCATTCTTTTCTATAAATCAGATTCCTCTGACCATAGATAGTATATAATACACTTGAAAGTACAAAGGATCTCAAAATTTTGATTTTCCTTACGTAGCCATGACCATATATATATATATATATATATATATATATATATATATATATATATATATATATATATATATATATATATATATATATACATATATATATATATATATATATATATATATATATATATATATATATATATATATATATATATATATATATATATATATATATGAGCCTGCTTTCCCCTTATAAGGGGAATGGCTGAATCTAGGTAAATACTGTAACTCTTTGGAACGGGAATATACAGAGGAGGGGATTCTCAATCCCCTCCCTCCGCCCCATTTAATCGACGCTTCCGACACGCAGGGGAACACGGAAGAAGTATTCTAGCCCAGCTCCCTCAGGGGGATATATATATATATATATATATATATATATATATATATATATATATATATATATATATATATATATATATATATATATATATATATATAGTGTGTGTGTGTGTGTGTGTGTGTGTGTGTGTGTGTGTGTGTGTGTGTGTGTGTGTGTGTGTGTGTGTGTGTGTGTGTGATTACCTAATTGTGTTTACGGGAAAGAGCCCAAGGCTCGTGTCTTCCCGTCTCCTCATCGGTTCCATTTTATACTTAGTGATACTTATCATACCTGTCCTTAAAACTATGGATTGAGATAGCATTAACTACCTCCTCGCTTAGCCAATTCCAATTATCAACTACTCTTACACTGAAAAAGTATTTTCTTACATCCTGCAAAGAAGTTTTCTTACGAAGCTTCAAACTATGACCTCTAGTTCTAGAGCCAGCTATATCAAAATATCGATCCCTATCCACTCTATCATAACCATGAAGGAATTTAAAGACTGTCACCATATCCCCCCTCACTCTTCTAGCTTCGAGTGATGGTAAGTCTAATTCCCTCAGCCTCTCATCATAACTGAGATTGCATATTTCTGGCACCAGTTTCGTGGCATGTCTTTGAACTTTTTCAAGCTTAGCTATGTGCTTTTTCAAGTGCGGACTCCAAAAGGGGGCTGCATATTCGAGTTTTGGCCTCACATAGGTTACATAAATATTTCTGAACATTTCCTTGTCCATGTGCCTGAAGGCTACCCTTACATTTGATAAGAATGCATATGCTGCCCTTACTATGCCATTTATATGTATTTCTGGAGACAAATCTGCCAGTATGTTTACTCCTAGATCTCTCTCATTTTCTGTCTCTTGAAGTTGTACTCCAGCCACCGAGTAGTCAAGCTTGGGCCTTCTTGCACTTGTACCCATTCTCATTACCTTACATTTTGAAGTATTGAATTTCATTAGCCACTTTTCTGACCACTCATGCAGATTATTTAGATCCTCCTGAAGTTCTCTACCATTGTTCTCGTTTTTTACTTTCTTCACAATCTTTGCATCATCTGCAAACATATTCATGAATGAATTTACAGACTCTGGTAGGTCATTTAGATATACAAGGAACAAAAGTGGCCCTAAAACTGAACCCTGTGGAACTCCACTACTAACTCTTCTCCATTCAGACACTGAGTGTCTTACTCTAACCCTCTGTTCCCTTCCTTCTAAGTAAGTTTTTATCCATTCCAAAACATATCCACCTATTCTAGCCATTGATTGCAGCTTCCTAATAAGTCTCCCATGTGGAACAGTGTCAAATGCTTTCTGGAAGTCTAGGAATATGCAATCTGCCCAGCCCTCTCTTTCCTGTAAGATTTGGCTTACCTCATCATAAAATTCTAATAAGTTTGTTACTGTTGATCTACCTTCTCTGAAGCCATGTTGTCTCACTGACAAAAAGTTGAAGGATTCCAAGTGAAGAGAGATATGTTTCCTTAGTAGTTTCTCCATAACTTTGCAAACTATGCTGGTCAAGGAAACTGGTCTATAGTTCAGAGCCGTATCCCTCCTTCCCTTTTTGAAGATAGGTATCACATTTGCTTGTTTCCAGCATCTTGGAATCTCCCCTGACTCCAGTGACTTTTTAAATATGATACTTAGTGCCACTGATATTGAGTTTGCGCATTTTTTAAGCACATAAGGGGATATGTCATCAGGACCTGTAGCTTTATGAACATCTAAATCCATCAGCGCTTTGCATACCTCTGTGGCTGTAAGGTTGATGTTCTCTAATACCGGCCCTTGAGCTTCTATCACTGCAATCTGAGGGGGTGGGGGTATTTTCTACTGTAAATACCAACTGAAAATCCTTGTTCAATTCTTTGCAGATCTCTTCATCCGTCTCAGTGATGCTTCCATCCGCTCTCTTTAGCCTTAAAACCTGTTCTTTTACCTTCAGTTTTCCTCTGATAAAGGTGTGGAAAAGCTTGGGATTTTCTTTAGCCTTCCTGGTGATGTCCCTCTCATAGTCTCTCTCTGCGTCTCTCCTTTTACTTAGGTAGTCATTTCTTGCTCTTTTGTAGGTTTGCCAGGCATTTATGTTTTTTCTCCTCCTATACCTTTTCCAGCATTTGTCTCTCCACTCCTTAGCTCTTTTACACCCATTATCGAACCATTTCTCTCTGGCATGAATTACACCTACTTTGGTGACAGGTATGCAGAAATCTACTATCTTCCCATATTTCTCACAAAAGATGTCATACATTTCTTGTACAGATTTGTTGTAAAATAAGGTTCTCCAGTCAATAACTGCAAAAAGCTCATTCATTTTGATGTAATCTCCTTTCGGATAGTTCCTCCTCATGTCCTCAGTGCCTCTACTCTCAGGAAGAATATCTTCAATGATATACTCCATCAACAACACCCAGTGGTCACTCTTTCCAATTGGTGGTACATACTCAATTTTTTCAATATCCAACACATTATCTGTGAACACTAGATCAAGTAGTGATGGCTCATCCCCACCCCTGGCCCTTGTTGGTTCCATTACATGTTGGTGTAGGAAATTCCCTTGTACGCAATCTAGGAATCTTGCCCCGAATGAGTCCTCACCACTGTGTGGGTCAAGATTTATCCAATCTATCTCTTTATGATTAAAGTCTCCCATAATCAAAATCCTACATTTTTTTTCCCGTGCCATGTTAACAACTGAGTTTATGACTTCAATAGTACCTATATGACTTTCCTCATAAACTTCAAGCCTATTTTGGTTCCTTGGTCGGTTGTATACAACAGTTATTATAATGCTCTCTGATCCAGTATTTATGCGAGCAACAAGAAATTCGTTGAACTCACTTTCTATAGCCAAGTTTATTTCTTCAACTTGAATCCTTTCACTTATGAGCAGTGCTATCCCTCCACCAGTCCTCTCAGATCTTTCAACCCTTAGTATTCTGAAGCCCTTAGGAAAAACTGTGACCCTGTTTATGATCTCACTCAACTTAGTCTCTGTAATTGCTACTATATCTGCCTTACTGTTGTGAATCCCATCTTTTAATTCTACTGCCTTACCAGCTAATCCATCAGCATTTGTGTATAACAATGTTAATGAGGCCCCATCCCCTGATATTCTGTCATTATCTTCTTTATCTCCCCTTTGTCTGGAAGAACTCTGTAATGAAAATTTTTCTTCTCTTCATTTATTTCATCATTTAACCTTCTTGCCTCTTGCAACAAGTTTTTGATCTTTCCCATCTCTTCCTGTGTTCTGTATCGTCTAATGAACACTTCTTTGAATTCTTGAAGGTCTTTTAGACTTTTTTTTCTCAACAATATTTCCCTACATGTTTCCCCTCTCTCAAAGGTTACTTTTGTTGGTCTCGGCTTTCCTTCCCTCGAATATTTACCTAGTTGGTGTATGTTTACAATATCCTCAGGACCACATACTACTCCAAGCTTTCTTATCAGGTCTACAACCCTAGCTTTATTTTCTTCAAGTCTCCCCTGCTATGTTGGCTCCTGGGATTCGCTTATGCCGGAGATTACCACTGTCTTCTCCTTATCAAGTGCCTGTTTGATGAGTGGGTTTGCCCTTTCCATCACAACGTCTTTCATTTTTTCGATTACTGTCTCTTTATAGTCGACTGTTTGTATGTTTTCCAGTGCCACCACCTTTACAGCCTGTGTGTGTGTGTGTGTGTGTGATTACCTAATTGTGATTACCTAATTGTGTTTACGGGAAAGAGCCCAAAGCTCGTATCTTCCCGTCTCCTGATCGGTTCCTTTTTAGACTTAGTGATACTTATCATACCTGTCCTTAAAACTATGGATTGAGATAGCATTAACTACCTCCTCGCTTAGCCAATTCCAATTATCAACTACTCTTAAACTGAAAAAGTATTTCCTTACATCCTGCAAAGAAGTTTTCTTACGAAGCTTCAAACTATGACCTCTAGTTCTAGAGCCAGCCATATCGAAATATTGATCCCTATCCACTCTATCATAACCATGAAGGAATTTAAAGACTGTCACCATATCCCCCCTTACTCTTCTAGCTTCGAGTGATGGTAAGTCTAATTCCCTCAGCCTCTCATCATAACTGAGATTGCGTATTTCTGGCACCAGTTTCGTGGCATGTCTTTGAACTTTTTCAAGCTTAGCTATGTGCTTTTTCAAGTGCGGATTCCAAAAGGGGGCTGCATATTCGAGTTTTGGCCTCATATAGGTTACATAAATATTTCTGTGATTACCTAATTGTGATTACCTAATTGTGTTTACGGGAAAGAGCCCAAAGCTCGTATCTTCCCGTCTCCTCATC
Source organism: Halocaridina rubra (assembly GCA_037179515.1). Taxonomy (NCBI): domain Eukaryota; kingdom Metazoa; phylum Arthropoda; class Malacostraca; order Decapoda; family Atyidae; genus Halocaridina; species Halocaridina rubra. Next base: position 137,678 of record JAXCGZ010003781.1, on the reverse strand, counting down.
GGTTCCATTTTAGACTTAGTGATACTTATCGTACCTGTCCTTAAAACTATGGATTGAGATAGCATTAACTACCTCCTCGCTTAGCCAATTCCAATTATCAACTACTCTTACACTGAAAAAGTATTTCCTTACATCCTGCAAAGAAGTTTTCTTACGAAGCTTCAAACTATGACCTCTAGTTCTAGAGCCAGCCATATCGAAAAATCGATCCCTATCCACTCTATCATAACCATGAAGGAATTTAAAGACTGTCACCATATCCCCCCTTACTCTTCTAGCTTCGAGTGATGGTAAGTCTAATTCCCTCAGCCTCTCATCATAACTGAGATTGCGTATTTCTGGCACCAGTTTCGTGGCATGTCTTTGAACTTTTTCAAGCTTAGCTATGTGCTTTTTCAAGTGCGGATTCCAAAAGGGGGCTGCATATTCGAGTTTTGGCCTCACATAGGTTACATAAATATTTCTGAACATTTCCTTGTCCATGTGCCTGAAGGCTACCCTTACATTTGATAAGAATGCATATGCTGCCCTTACTATGCCATTTATATGTATTTCTGGAGACAAATCTGCCAGTATGTTTACTCCTAGGTCTCTCTCATTTTCTGTCTCTTGAAGTTGTACTCCAGCCACCGAGTAGTCAAGCTTGGGCCTTCTTGCACTTGTACCCATTCTCATTACCTTACATTTTGAAGTATTGAATTTCATTAGCCACTTTTCTGACCACTCATGCAGATTATTTAGATCCTCCTGAAGTTCTCTACCATTGTTCTCGTTTTTTATTTTCTTCACAATCTTTGCATCATCTGCAAACATATTCATGAATGAATTTACAGACTCTGGTAGGTCATTTACATATACAAAGAACAAAAGTGGCCCTAAAACTGAACCCTGTGGAACTCCACTACTAACCCTTCTCCATTCAGACACTGAGTGTCTTACTCTAACCCTCTGTTCCCTTCCTTCTAAGTAAGTTTTTATCCATTCCAAAACATTTCCACCTATTCTAGCCATTGAGTGCAGCTTCCTAATAAGTCTCCCATGTGGAACAGTGTCAAACGCTTTCTGGAAGTCTAGGAATATGCAATCTGCCCAGCCCTCTCTTTCCTGTAAGATTTGGCTTACCTCATCATAAAATTCTAATAAGTTTGTTACTGTTGATCTACCTTCTCTGAAGCCATGTTGCCTCACTGACAAAAAGTTGAAGGATTCCAAGTGAAGAGAGATATGTTTCCTTAGTAGTTTCTCCATAAGTTTGCAAACTATGCTGGTCAAGGAAACTGGTCTATAGTTCAGAGCCGTATCCCTCCTTCCCTTTTTGAAGATAGGTATCACATTTGCTTGTTTCCAGCATCTTGGAATCTCCCCCGACTCCAGTGACTCCTTAAATATGATACTTAGTGCCACTGATATTGTGTTTGTGCATTTTTTAAGCACATGAGGGGATATGTCATCAGGACCTGTAGCTTTATGAACATCTAAATCCATCAGCGCTTTGCATACCTCTGTGGCTGTAAGGTTGATGTTCTCTAATACCGGCCCTTGAGCTTCTATCACTGCAATCTGAGGGGGTGGGGTATTTTCTACTGTAAATACTGACTGAAACTCCTTGTTCAATTCTTTGCAGATCTCTTCATCCGTCTCAGTGATGCTTCCATCCGCTCTCTTTAGCCTTAAAACCTGTTCTTTTATCTTCAGTTTTCCTCTGATAAAGGTGTGGAAAAGCTTGGGATTTTCTTTAGCTTTCCTGGTGATGTCCCTCTCATAATCTCTCTCTGCCTCTCTCCTTTTACTTAGGTAGTCATTTCTTGCTGTTTTGTAGGTTTGCCAGGCATTTATGTTTTTTCTCCTCCTATACCTTTTCCAGCATTTGTCTCTCCACTCCTTAGCTCTTTTACACCCATTATCGAACCATTTCTCTCTGGCATGAATTACACCTACTTTGGTGACAGGTATGCAACAATCTACTATCTTCCCATATTTCTCACAAAAGATGTACAGATTTGTTGTAAAATAAGGTTCTCCAGTCAATAACTGCAAAAAGCTCATTCATTTTGATGTAATCTCCTTTTGGATAGTTCCTCCTCATGTCCTCAGTGCCTCTACTCTCAGGAAGAATATCTTCAATGATATACTCCATCAACAACACACAGTGGTCACTCTTTCCAATTGGTGGTTCATACTCAATATTTTCAATATCCAATACATTATCTGTGAACACTAGATCAAGTAGTGATGGCTCATCCCCACCCCTGGCCCTTGTTGGTTCCATTACATGTTGGTGTAGGAAATTCCCCTGTACGCAATCTAGGAATCTTGCCCCGAATGAGTCCTCACCACTGTGTGGATCAAGATTTATCCAATCTATCTCTTTATGATTAAAGTCTCCCATAATCAAAATCCTACATTTTTTCTCCCGTGCCATGTTAACAACTGAGTTTATGACTTCAATAGTACCTATATGACTTTCCTCATAAATTTCAAGCCTATTTTGGTTCCTTGGTCGGTTGTATACAACAGTTATTATAATGCTCTCTGACCCAGTATTTATGCGAGCAACAAGAAATTCCTTGAACTCACTTTCTATAGCCAAGTTTATTTTTTCAACTTGAATCCTCTCACTTATGAGCAGTGCTATCCCTCCACCAGTCCTCTCAGATCTTTCAACCCTTAGTATTCTGAAGCCCTTAGGAAAAACTGTGACCCTGTTTATGATCTCACTCAACTTAGTCTCTGTAATTGCTACTATATCTGCCTTACTGTTGTGAATCCTATCTTTTAATTCTACTGCCTTACCAGCTAATCCATCAGCATTTGTGTATAACAGTCTTAATGAGGCCCCATCCCCTGGTCTTCTGTCATTATCTTCTTTATCTCCCCTTTGTCTGGAAGTACTCTGTAACGAAAATATTTCTTCTCTTCTTCATTTCTTTCATCATTTAACCTTCTTGCCTCTTGCAACAAGTTTTTGATCTTTCCCATCTCTTCCTGTGTTCTGTATCGTCTAATGAACACTTCTTTGCATTCTTGAAGGTCTTTTAGACTTTTTTTCCTCAACAATATTTCCCTACATGTTTCCCCTCTCTCAAAGGTTACTTTTGTTGGTCTCGGCTTTCCTTCCCTCGAATATTTACCTAGTTGGTGTATGTTTACAATATCCTCAGGACCTCATACTACTCCAAGCTTTCTTATCAGGTCTACAACCCTAGCTTTATTTTCTTCAAGTCTCCCCTGCCATGTTGGCTCCTGGGATTCACTTATGCCTGAGATTACCACTGTCTTCTCCTTATCAAGTGTGTGTGTGTGTGTGTTTTTGTGTGTGTGTGTGTACAGGTACTCACTGTTTTCATGAGCAGAAACAAAAGAACTAGAACAGGAGATAGGGAATTACGAGCTCTTACCCTTGAACATATTTAGGTAAATACAATTAGGGAAAAATACATTCGTCTAGTATTCCAATTCTTATTGTAAGTGATGGAGTAAAGGATATCCTTGATGTTGGCGAAGAACGAATTTCACGCTTGTATTCCTTGTATGTTGTAAGAGCCAACTAACTGGGCTGTCCCTAAATAGTGAGTAGATAAAGGCACGATTTCTTAAACAGTGTAAACCTAGGATACCATATTGTTAATTAGCTAGACACATAAATGGATTTCATAAACGCATCGGTCGCGGTTCTGTGTATGGCTAGGATCCCACATGAGATCCTAGCCATACAGAGAACCGCGTCAGATGTGTTTATGAAATCCATTTGTGTGTGTCTAACTAACTTACAATATGGTATCCTAGGTTTACACTGTTTAAGAAATCGGGCCAAAATCTCAAACTTGAATTCCCTGTGGGTCTTGTATAGTATCTGATTGGGGAGCGTGGGATGGCATTGCTTTCTGAAAATATCTATTTTACTGTGAGATATCATAGGAAAAAGCGAGGATTGTATAGACTAGTATTTTATGCTTCTTCAATTGTTAAGTAAGTCAATATTTTGTCGGTGTCATCTTTGCAGCAAGACGACTTCTCACTTTCCTCCTTTACAAACTATCAGTATCTAGGCAGTTTCAGAGTATGACGTCTAAAGGCTAGAAGATGTCGCATCTTCTTTCGCTGTTAAACATGCCTCTTGTTATAGATTATGTTCTGTCTTCTCTCAAACATTCTTGCATTTGTTTGTGAATGCTAGGCTAATATAAACCATAGGATCCTTATGATATTAGCACCAATCATGGATGTATGCCAGTCTCCTTTGAGTCACTGATGATTGATGACTGTTGATATGATCTGTAAACTAAACCTAAAGGGTAGATAAAGTGGCCGAAAATTTTCAGTTGGCAATTGCATTGAACTCTTTTTTTTCTGTTCTGGGTTGATGAGTAGTTGGTAAGTATGCTTTTGTATATGATGTTTGTAGGAGTTACATTTTTTCAAGTTCCTTTGGTGATCTGTATTCTACTTCTAGTCCAAATAATGATTGAAGTTATGTCATCACCTTTGCTGCTTTAAAATGGATATATGTTTGTAAATATTTATATTTGTTTGCATTCAGACATCCTTAAAAATCTTCAGTATCTTTAAGTATTTTTCTATCGAGTCTGAATGTAAAAAATTTAATGAACTAATAATTATAAATAATTTATGAGTTTTGCCTGGTATAATTCCTATTAGTTCACTCTGCTACATTATTTGCTTCCAACTTGTCCTCATTGTTTTTGGAAGTGGAAGTATTAAACTGTATTATACCAAAAATAATTATGAATTGATTGTATTACTCCTGCTTAGCAATGGGACAGAAAATCCCCAGCCCCACTTGACCAGTTTGAGCTCACCCTATAGCAGCCTTGAATATTTATTCTTTCACAAACCGTTCCCATCACCGGTAGCACAATTTTCAATTTCTGTCCTGTCCTGTCCTTTGCCGTACATCTTTAATGCCGGTCTTTCTGCAGCGCACACCTTGCCCTATGTAATCTAGTACTGCAGATACACTGTAGTTTAGTTATTATTTCTGCTTCCTGTTTAAATCCTTTTGTAATCTTTTTGTAAATTTTAAATGTTGCTTTGCCTTTGAATATTTTTCTTTTCATAATTTGTAGTATTCCCACTGATAACCTTTTTTTTATTTATGGTAATCCTAAGTTTCGTTCATAGATTTAGTTAAATATCCAAACAAGTTCCTTATATTTGCACTGAGATTTTCCCAATCCAGGATTTTTGAATTTTTTGTAGATAATATTTTTATATTTTTAGTAGCATATACTAATGAAAGTATTTGATATTATCTGGCTAAAGGTATTTACTCATCACTAAATGTTTCATTGCAGAGGAAGATAAGTTGTATCTTTTGGTGTATCTAGTGTGTAATGTATATTGTTTAAATAATCTAAGCTAGATATCTGATCACTTGGCTAGGAACCATTTGCTTTTAGAGCATTTTCTGCTCCATCAGATCCTTGTGAGGATATTTGTCATTACCAGTCAATATGAAATATTTATATTGTATTTAAAGGTAATTTGCATATTAACTGCTATGGTGCTTTTAGTACTCAATTATCATTTACCTAGTTTTTCATTAATTTAGAAAGGTTATTTATGGATAACAGCTATGACTTCAGTAGTATCATTAAGGCTAAAAATTTAAGGGAATGATGTCTAACGAGCCTATAGCTTCAACCATTTGTATTATTTTAATATTACACTTCATATAAAACAAAACTGACAGCATAAGTAATATTTCATTAGGAACAAAGGTGACATCTTGTATCTATCTCGTGAGCATTTGTGTGAGTTTAATGGTATTGATATTGTAAGTCATGGTCACATCAGCTGTTGAGAAGATATGTTTTGTTTGTGTCAGGTAGGTAAAATCATATATCATTAGTTTGGTATATGCAGCATTTCTTCCTACTCCTGTCAGGTTTTAAGATTTTATTTTATGAAGTGGAAAAGTCTCTGTATCAAAGTTATGATTATTTAGTTCAGAATTATAAGAAAACATTTATCTCATGAGGGTTAAATCAGTGCAATATATGGTGACATTCTGTTGAGGGTATTTCTTTTAAATTCAACAATCTTTATTAAAGCTTTTAAAAACATTTAATATGTGTATATTTGTGTGTAGATTTTGTATGTACAGTGTACCAGTAATGTAGGTTATTACTGCTAATACTCTTTTATTAGGTCTTTATACTAATTGAATATCATGGTGTCATGGATTTTTCAAAAAAAGTTTAATGCTATAAGTTTTGCTTTATATTTGGAACTTATAATAGGAATTATTCAAATTACGCATCTCCACTTGAGTTTCTTGTTTGTAGAGAAACTACAGCAAGACAGATATTTAACTTATTTCCTTTAGTCATGGATTTTCGCTCCAGTAGGTAAGGAAACTGAACTTCACAAAGTTATTTTTTTCTCTGAACTCATTTCTATATTTTTGTAACGCATTGTAACAATTTAATTACATAACTTTTTAATAGGTCAACCTTATTAATAAGCCACAGAAAAAGTGGTGAAATAACACTCCAGAACAATCCTGTACAAGCTACATTTTGTGAACGAATCTTTGTAGTGGTATGCTGGAAGACGACATCTCGGAAGCTTCTCTCTCTCTGTAGTGTCTTGTTGCTTTTTATGATTTTGACCGTAACTGAATATACTGTATATAGTTAGGGAGGTGAGAGCGATATTTTTTTCAACATACAGTGTTCTTTCTATGGTTCTAGCTACTCTGCTAAGTCTTGTTGGAGAAGGCAATATGTATGAAGAAAAGTGATTGCTTACACTTGTATATTGCTTTAGGGGGCTTATGTGTTTATAGTCTGTTGTAGTACTATCCTACTAATGGACCTGTGAATTTTTGTTTTTGCTATATTTGTGGCTGTTTTCGTGTCTCAAGCTCTACTTATTCCTACTATATTACCTCCCTCATTGCGCTCTTTATATTTTCTTGCCAATATCGACATTTATTTGCCTTTATATATTTTGTATAGACATCTTTTGTAATTCACCTTTTTTTTTAATGTGACCCTTTCTGTATTTTCTATGTTGCGAAACATTAGATGGTTGGGGTCTTTTGTTCCTTTGTGAGTTCTTCAAAAGTATATGATACTTCCATTTCCTCGCTGTACAACCTCTACTGCCACATCTCTCCTTCCTCTTTCCCGAGTACATTCTATCTTACCTGCTTATTGTAAATAAAGTTGAGTGATGCTTCCACATTCCAGTTATTGTTAGGAAGTAGATTGCACCATGTTCAGCATAACAGGAGAGGCAAGTTTCTGACATTTTGGCCGCACTTTTTCCCAGAGCTTTAGAATTTTTTTTTTCTTTTAACCAGTTTATAAATGTACAAGTACTGACAGATCCAGTGGTGGAAATTATCATGTTTTTTCCCATGGGTGAATGACTAAACATTTCAAAGGGCTGCTTGTCAAAATCTTATTTTAGCTGATCATTGTCACCTTTTTGCTATCTTAACATCGTCGGGTTTTTTTGAATGTGATATCCCTTCTCTTACTTGAACTGTAATACTGAAATCCTTTTTCCTCTTTAATAAGTGTAATTCCAACCTGCTTCTCTCCGAGTTTTTTTTTTTTTATTTGTCAAGTGTTTCTCTGACTTTGTTTTAGTTATATTTTAATGGGCAGAATGTTTTTCAATTTTAATACCTTCCCCTTCTTAGAAGGCTTTCCTTTGTCAGAGTCCTCCGCCCGTTTGCCTATGGGTATTAACTTTTTGTCACTTTTTTGTATGTTTATTTCAGCGATTGGTTGTGTAGCATCTAACTTGGTGCAAAAGCTCTGGATTTAATCTTTGCCTTTTAATATTAACAATATATATTTTTAGCTATAATTTTCTTCCTCCTTTTCTTTTTTATATGTTGGCGTATGTTCACTGTTAGATATATGGCCAGTCTCAATAGTTGCAATTATTCACTTGTGTTTTCTGTAACAATTATTTTCTGGGAACATATCCATCACTAGTTTTGCTTGGGCATTGTTCTTCTTAATTTGTGTGTTTGGATAGGGCTGCATTTTGAATTACATGATATGAGAGTTGCCTTTCCTGACTTTCATCATAAATATTTCCTAGGCTTTTACGTCCCTCTCTTGTTAAAGACCTCTGTCCTGTAGTTGGAAGGCTTCCTTTTCTTTTGTCGACTTTTGTATCCTTATACTGATTTTTTTCACAACACCAGGCTTGTTTGGGAAGATTTTGCATTTTTTATTTTCCTGTATTTTGCTGGCATCATCAATACTAGGTAAATGTGAATGCCACACTCGTATTCTCAGTAGTTCATAAAAGATGACTAAAGAGAATAGGGAAATGATGGAAGTTAAAATAAATATCCCAAGAACGGACAAATAATGCCTTGGATTCACATGAAAATGCCAAAAATACCGGGAAATATTAATAAAATAAAGAATCAAATGTTCCTAGCAAGTCAGTCCTGCCTGAATTAATTTATTTACCTGTTGGATTCGGTGGGATGTTACAGCATGCTGAAAAAATTCCACTGTGAATATGTTTTAGAGTGGAACATTAATATAACAGCCTTTGCTGTCTTCATGATTAGCTTTAAACATCTCAATGTCCTTCGTTATTTTTGAAACTCTCTTTAATCCAGTTTGTCCTTTGCTTCATTCTATTTTGTGTATTTATTCAGCTAGTAATGACTGTGAGATTTCTCCTTTTGCATTGGAATTCATATATCTTATGTGAAATGGGGGGGGGGGTAGAATGGTGCTGGTTGCTTTATGATTTCTTCTCAAATTAAAATCGCTTTTGTATGGTAATCTGTTCATTTACAAGGTAAATTGGAAAACAATACAGGTATCTTTATTATGGATTGTTTGTTTTTCCATCAAAATAGACTTTTTCCTTTTGTTTCACTAAACCATTTTTCTTCCTTCTCAGTATCTTTAGAAGGGATTCCACGAGGATACCAAAAATTTTACCAACCCTCTCCCTTCCACAATATGCAGCTTGTATTAAATTCCTTTGGAATGTTCTTATTCTCCTGTAAATTTTTTACCATGAACTTCTCACTTTTGAGATCGGCTCTTCCTAGAGGCCAGATATTACAGAAAATATTCTGAGACATTAGAAACTAACTTCAGAGAGTAATAGCTTGTAGAAGTTGCTTTACGCATATACCTCTCAGTGGAGAAAGGACTAAATATACAGTAATTCATGTGTATGATGCATTGTTTAGATATTAAAAAAATTTTTCCATTAACATTTCATACATTTATATCTCATTTTGTTTTCTTTAATCTATGTTGATGTAATAAAAGCTTGAAAAATCTTGCAGTCCGGCATTTCAACTCATATATATTTACATTAGATTTAAAGTACATCAAGGTATCAAATACTGATGTTGCATTATTTTGATCTGGGATTATTTTATTTTTTATTTTCAGCACCGCATCTGTACCAGAAAGCCAGTACGACTATGAAGACAAAAGAGAAAAAGATCAGACTGACTTGAGCTATGAAAATGAACAAAGTGGGTGGTATGATGAAAAGTACAGGACCGGTTATTATGATCCAGAAGGGAAAGAATACAGTAAAGATGAAGGTTATCACAATGATAAAAATGATGATGGTTATGTTGGGGAACAGTATGATCAGTATGGGTATGATCAGTATGGACAATATGTGTATGACCAGTATTACGGGTATGATAAAACCACCGAAAATTATGACAAGACTGCAGAAAATTATGATAAGAATGCAGAAAATTATGATAAGAATGCAGAAAATTATGGGTATTATGGTTATTATGATTATGAAAGCTGGAACAATTACTACCAAAACTATGAGGGGTATTACGGTTACTATGACGAAAATGGAGATTTTATTAGTTACAATGAAAATTATAATTATGCTTACAGAAGTACAGAGCATTTGGACTCTTCAGCAGATGCTCAAGGGGATGGTAGTAAGGGACTAGACACTTCAAAAATGATAACTGTAACTTCAACCACATCAGTCTCTTTCCATACAACTACCACTTCTGCCATTACAACGACAAAAGCCTCTAGCACAGCTCTTGTCTCGACCACTTCCATCACCACAAAGCCTTTTGGTAATCATGTTGCACCCACTCAGACTACACAGCAAAAATCTGAGGGTGGTCTTTTCAATAAGCTGTTACCTCAGCTGCCTAAATCCCTTCCCTCCGCCTTGGCAACCACAAATTTAGTACCTTCTGCGACTGCTACTACCACTACTGTTACAACTACTCAATCAAGCCGCCCATTAATGCAGCCATTTCTTCCGCAGACTAAGCCTTTTAATGCACAACAGGCAATGCAACAAAAAGCATCTCTATCGCATCAACAGCAGCAACAACAACAAAAATCACAGCCGAAGGCAGCAGCTGGTGGCTTTGGTATTTTTGGTGGAGTAAATAAGAAAGGTGGCCTTTTTGGTGCAATGTCAGGCATTACGTCCAAAGTGAGTGATACTCTCAATACGGCTGTTAAAGAGGTCTCGGCTACAGCAGCTGCTGCAGCGCAACAAGCTAATGTTGCTGCACAACAAACCACAAAAGCAGCCATGGCAAAATCTGCAGCAGCTGCTAAAACTGCTGGTGTTGTGACACCCCATCCAATGGCAGCTCAGAAAACATCAGTTCAGCAACAACAACAACAGCAGCAGCAACAACAACAACAACAACAACAACAACAACAACAACAACAACAACAACAGCAGCAGCAGCAACACACTCAGCAACAACAAGTAAAACCATCTGTCACAAGAATGCTCACCAAGCAAGAAAGTGTACGTAGTGACAAAATGCCCATGGATGATTTAGAGAGAAGATCCTTATCGACTCTACCAGAAACAGATCAGAATTATCAAACAGATTCATTTGGACAGGTAAGACATCTATTATGTAATTCTATTGATATTGTGAAAAGCAATGTACTTTTGGTTTCTTATTGATGCAGTATTTGCTATTCATTTTTTAATCAGTGTATATAGTGTTGTTTTTCTTTGAACTCTCTCTTTAGTAACAGCTTATTTCAGTTTACAGTGTTCATAGGAAATGAAAAAGCTCTAGTTTTATAGAATGCAGTAAAGTTTGTATACATGAAAGTTAACCCACTTATCATCATGCCTTTTTTCCTCTGGCTCAGTGAATTTTCATATATGATACCGAGTTGACCCTCTGCACTACTGTTGTTTCATTGTACTTTCTCACAAAGCATATATTTTTTTACGAGTATGACACCAGGAAAGGGAAGAAAGCTGCCCGCATCAGGCACGGGCACCAAGAAAACATTAAGACGAAGAAAAAGTAAAAGATTAAGGACAATGAAAAATAAGGGAATGACACACAATAGGAAAAGGACAGGCTGAAAGAATAGTCGAAGTATTGAGGACTAGAGATATGGTAGGATTAGACCCAGAGATGACGGTACATCTGCTTTTAGAAGGAAGTTAGGCTAAAAGAATTAGGATAGACAGAAGAAGGAAGAGAGTTCCAGGAAGGTGGATGGGAAGAAGCAGTTGCTGCACTGACCAATCCAAGTGCTAAAAGTCTTCACGCATTGGAGGGAGGATGTAACCTGCAAGGTCATCAGAGCAGCGATGGAAGTAGAAACTATAAAAAAGAGAAAGATGATACCTTATGACGTAGAAAAGAAAATCCAGACTAGAACTAAGAGAAGGGTCATTGATGAGTCTGATTGCATTGTATTGAACCTTATCAAGGAGATAAGTAAAAGAAGAAGCATTCCAGTGTGCGAGCATTATTCTAAGCAGGGACGGATAAGACATTCAAAGATTCTAAGTAACTAAAAGAGGAAAATCGATGAAGAAAATAAAGCAGAACCCCCAATTTTTATACGAATCTAGATATATGGATTATGTGACTCCTCCAAGACAAGCTAGAGACTGTCTGGATTCCTAATATATTAATAGAATTAAGAGGGTATTATTTTTTAGTTTCGAAGACAATAGGGCTATCAAGAGGAGATAAAGATAAAGAGATAGCCAGAAACTATGTCTAGGAGGCATTGCGTTTAACTAAATTTTAGTACCCCACTTAGAAACTCTGTAAATCGGAGTTCAGAGTTGAAGAAAAAGTGATATGAGATCGATTACGAGTAGCGGTGAAGGTTGTGAAGAGAAGTCAGAGGAAAAATGAATGCTGGAATCGTCGGCAAAGGCGTGGAAAAGAGAGGAGGTTGGGGGACTAGATAAAATCATGTATGTAGAGAAGGAAAAGAGTAGGCGAAAGAACAGAGCCCTGTGGAACGACACTGGTAACAGGGAATGAGCTAGATGTTGCGCCATCAACAACCACAGATATAAAGTGTTCAGAAAAAATTGATAATCAGAATATAGGGAGAAGGGGTAAAGCAATAGGCAGGGAGTTTGGCCAAGAGAGTGTTGGGCCACACTCTGTCAAAAGCCTTAGAGACATCAAAGAGTGATGACAAATAGTACCAAGAGAAGATAGGAGGTTACCACTGGATCTTGCCTTGTGGAAGCCGTAGTAGTGACCGGAAATATATGTGTTAGTTTCAAGATGCTTCAAGAATTGATAATTGAGCAAAGTTTCGATTGTTTTAGCAACAGCATAGGTTAGGGCAATAGATCATTAGTTAGAAGGAATAAAGTGGGCACTCTTCTTAGTAACAGGCTGAACTAGAGCGTGTTTCGAAGATGAAGGATTGATACTGGTTGAGAAAATGAGGAGAAAAAGACGGCATAGTATGTTTCATATATAGATATCTATCACCTTAGTCGTCATAATTTGCTATTCAGATTTTTTAATCTAGGTCAGTATTCTTGCAAAAATTACAGAGGTCTGACAGTCACAACTGTATAGACTTTACTATTCTCACATAATGCAGTTAGAACCATGCCTTTTCTTAGTATTTTAATATCTAGTAAATTTATTTTCCTAGGTTTTTCTGTAAAAGTATGGTTTAAATCCTGACCGATCATATTATAATGTACCTCTCGTTACATATATAACTTTATTTTCTTTGCAATTTGAATGGAACTGATTATGTACCGTAGCAAAGATGTGTTTTGAATAGGATTTTATGTGAGCATTATCTCTCAGAGATGACAGCGACTGGTTGCATGGATTTGGACATCGTGGACAGGATTGCAGTAGATTATCTTATATTGGTAATCTATATCTCCAAAATTGGATTTATATATGGACACAAACTAAAACATAAGTACTTTGAGGAAGGAAGAATGTATTTTTTATCTCCACGCCACCTTTCAACACCTGTCTTCCTTTTCCCTATTTACTTCTTGGAAGTTTTTATCTTGCAAGACAGTGTGGATTGTTGGCTTGGCAGTAGCTACAAAAGTAAAAGAGCATTTATTTCTGAAATCTACGTGAGCTGGCCCCTACAGCCCCATCACCCTTAGAGCCTGTAAAGTAGTTCACCACCGTGAGCTTGTGACCTTTGGGTTTGTTGATGGTGACTCCATTTACAATACAAATCTCTTTTCCTCCTGGGATTCTTCACATGTGTTGCCTCCACTGTAGAATATGTTTTAGTGGTATCTTAGTTAATACATCTTTTTGCTTCTAGGGCTATTTTAGGGGATTTTTGCTCTTCTTTGCATGTTATCCTCCTCATATTTTCCAATTCTTTTACTTTCTGTTGCAGTTTGGATACTGTTTTGTGGTTCCATTCCATTGGCTTTTAGTATTTCTGCATTTCCTGTCTTATGAGGTATCACTAATGAGCTTCCCTTAAGATTTTCAGGTTGTTGTCCATCCATGCAGGTGCTAATTATTGTTTTTCTAGTATAGCTATCCTTGTTAGGGGCATATATTGGGGATTTACTTGCTTTTTAAAATTGATGCTCACATTTCTTCGTGTTTGCAGACTTTCTGATGGCCCTGCATACCTTTCTACCTTGCTGAATATCGATTGCTGTTTCTTGATGGACTTTCTGAGGTTGCATTTTTCTTTCTGCAGTGGGGGAATTATATGACTAATCATCAGTTTTCTCCACTATGGTCATTCTACCTTGCCTCATCAGTTGTCTATTTTTCCAGATTGTAGCTATTTGAAGTTGGTGCAGTTTAGTTACATATGCAGACTTTGTGGCCTGGTTGTGAATAATGTAGATTTTTTACCATTTTATTTTCTTTTTCTCTTGGTAAGTTCTCTTGTCTGGTTGATTTACAAAATCCATTTTGGCTGTATGCTTCCTTGTGGTTTGCTTAATTTTTCTTGGCAGTGGGAGGGTTAGTTTTCCATTTTGATCAATGTCTGAAACGTCTCTTTACCTCTCCTCTGCATTTTGAGAGTGAAATTAAGTATTTTCTCCTAGTTTCAGGATCAATGTTAATATTTTCCTTCCCTTGTTTACATATTCTTTAAGTCCTTCTTGGTGTAGTTGTGTGCATTGTCATGTATGTGGTCTTGCTTTTCTTTGGGTTACATATTGATTCTAGTCTGCATGTTGCCCAAAATGCCTCTTCCTTCTTCTTTTGGATTTCTTTAGAATTGCACCGTTTGGGTATCCTTGGGCGTGTGTGGACAAGGGGTATTGAGTTGCTGGCTATTCCTGTCTGAAACCCGTTACTCATGGGTTATGGTTCTTTTCTTTTCAAGGTGGTGCTGTCTTTTTTAGGTAGTCTGTTTGTTTATGCTTTCTTAGTTGGTAGTTCAGTACTACTTTGTTGAGCATTATCTGTTGCTGATACCTTAGGCTTGCTTGTTTTGTGTGTGTTTTTTTTTGCCTCATTTTTCCTAAGATAATGTCTCATTTGTCTCGCATAGATACCAAAATGATCTGCCTCGTATGTGCCACTTGCAACATCTTTGGGCTCCAGCTACTCTATCTGGCTCTTTCCTCATTGGGCTCTTAATGTCTTGTCTTTTCATTGTGGTTTTTATCAGTCTTTTCCATGACCTTAATAGGCTTGTAGCCACTTAGCTCATCATTCTACCTTGCTTAATACTTTTTAAACATGCCTTTTTTATATTAGACACTAATTTGTATTGCATCTCTTTTGTGTTTTTACAATGATCATATGTGATTTGAACTACAGGTTTAATCCATCACCTACATGTGGGGCACCTTTGTCTTTATGTTCTGACATTGTAAATAGTGATGCTAGGCTATTCCCCTATTGATTTGTTATTTCTCTTCCCTTCAGTATATTAGTTGGCTTTCCCAGTTTATATAGTTTTTCTTCTTATTGCTAATATTTTGCCATGGTTCTTTGGAATGACACCTTTTGGGGTTAGGACCTACTTTTTGTTTGCTTGCTTTTGTACTCTTTCAGTCGTTTTTGTATTGTTCAGCACTAACTGTTAGTCTTAGCCTACCATTCTTGCAAGTTTGCTATGGACCCTTCCATAAGGGATCCATTTATTGCCATAACTTTTCTTTGGTTGTGCCTCTGCACTTTAAACCTCTTTATTGTTTCAATGTTATCAGGACTATATGTTTGATGATTTTATTTGGATGGGCTGTTTTCTCTTAAAGAGCTTTTGTTCGAGTTTTGGCTTTATTGTTGTCTTTAAATGGCGTTTAGGAATATCTTATTATTTTGGAATTGACCATGTGCCTATTTAGTTATCTTTTGGTGTTTAAAGCTTTAATTGTATCCTCCATTAATTTGTTTGTTTATTTTTCGTTCCGTCTTTCTGATGCCTCAGTACGCAGGTTGATGTCTCAGTATACAGGTCATTATGTTTTTCCTATCTCGATTCTTTGCATGTATATCAATTTTGGTTCCCTCAATTTGTATGAGAATATTTCAGTTGCCTAGGCAGCATATCCTTTCTTTAGCACCGTTAATTTGGTATTTACATATATTGGCCTTATGGTGAGTCCTCTTGATATAGTTCTTCATGTGAGTTGATTGCTTTGGTATGATGATGTGGTCTCCCTTTATGATCAGCTAAGTTGTGGACTTCAGTTCTGTGTTTTTCATGATTTTGTATTGTGTTGTTTATGTATTGTACCAAAAACCTCAGTTCATGTCTTATATGAGAATATATTATGCACTAATTGTCAGATTTTAGAACAATTAAAAATCAGATACTTCTTCTTCTTCTTCGTCTACATCTGTTCCCACTTTTATGTGGGGTTGATGTTTCTGGCCAGTTTTCTCCATTTGTTTCTGTCCCATACCTCATCACCCAACAAACTTTTAGACTTCAGGTCGTCATTGATGCAATCCATCCACCTACGCTTAGGTCTCCCTTTCCTTTTCCTACCCTGTATATTCCATTTCCATCACCCTCTTCCCAACATACTGTTCATCCCTCCTAACGACATGACCATACCATCTTAGCCTACTTTCTTGTATCTTATCTTATATTTCTCTAACTATTGAGGTACCTCTAATTACCTCGTTTCTGATCTTATTGCTTCTTGTCAACATCCTCATCTCTGCCACATCCAGTTTTTTCTCCTGTGTCTTCTTTATTGCCCAT
Source organism: Halocaridina rubra (assembly GCA_037179515.1). Classification (NCBI taxonomy): domain Eukaryota; kingdom Metazoa; phylum Arthropoda; class Malacostraca; order Decapoda; family Atyidae; genus Halocaridina; species Halocaridina rubra. The sequence continues at coordinate 121,239 of JAXCGZ010003781.1, read as the reverse complement.
GTCTCTGCTCCATACATCATCGCAGGTCTCACAACTGTCTTATGCACTTTACCCCTCAACTTAATCCCTATTCTCCTGTCGCACAGCACCCCAGACACTTTCTTCCAGTTCTTCCATCCTGCTTGTATTCTGTTGGTTATTTCTGACTCTAGGTCACCATCCTCTGATAGTGTTGATCCCAAATACTTGAAGTTTTCAACTCTTTTCAACACCTTCCCCTGCAAATTGACCTCCCCATCCTCATCATCTCTCAACCTCAAGTACTCTGTCTTCTTCCTGCTGATTTTCAGTCCTCTATCCTCCATCACTGTTCTCCACTCCTCAAGCTTCTCCTCCACTACCTCTCGTCTGTTGCTATACAGTACAATGTCATCTGCAAAGAGCTTACACCATGGAGGCTGATCTCTAATACCCTGGGTTACTACATCCAAGACCAGATCAAATAGATATGGACTCAAAGAAGACCCTTGATGGAGACCAACATTTATTGAGAGACTTTTTGTCAAGCCCACACTGCTCTTAACATTTTCCTCTGCCCTCTCATACATATCTTGGATGATTCTTAAATATTTCTCGGAGACTCCCTTTTCTCTAATACACCTCCACACCTCTTGACATGGTACTCGATAATATGCCTTTTCCAGGTCAATAAAGACCATATGCAGTCCTTTCTGTTTCTCCCTATGCTTTTCCATCATTTGTCTCAAGGCAAATATGGCATCCACTGTCCCTCTTCCAGGCCTGAAGCCAAACTGTTCATCCCCAATTGTCGTTACCTCTCTGAGACTCCGTGATCTGCTCCCATATCTTCATACTATGATTTAACAACTTTATACCTCTCTAGTTTCCACACTCCTGAATGTCTCCCTTCCCTTTATAGATTGGGATGATTAAGCTTCCTTTCCATTTCACTGGCATCTTTTCCTGACTAAAGATCTTTTGCATTAAGTCCCACAAAATATCTATGCCTTCCTCTCCAAGACTCTCCCATACCTCCACTGGCATCTTATCAGGTCCTGCTGCCTTTCCATTTTTTATTTTCCTTACTGCCTGCTCTACCTCTCTTCTGGCCACTGTTGTTGTAACTGCTTCATTTGGAAGTCCATCTTCAAATGCTGCTCTTGGGTTCTCTTCATTTAGTAATCCTTCAAAATAAGTTTCCTATCTGCTTTTTATTTCATCCTCTTCTGCTAGAACTACTCCATAGTTATCCTTTATTTGTCTTACTTGGGTCAAGTCCTTGGTTTCAGCATCTTGGGCCTTGGCAATTCGCCATATTTTCTTCTCTCCTTCTGGTGTTTCCAGCTCTTCATAGACTTCATTCAATTTCTCTGCCTTTGCTTTTGATACTGCTCTCCTTGCCTCCTTCTTTGCCTGCTTGTACTCTTCTTTATCCTGCTCCAGACCTAATAAATCTTCCTTTTTCTTAGCTTCTTTCTTCTTCTTCACCAATTCTTGCACTTCCTCATTCCACCACCATGACTCTTTTATCATTTGGGGGTTTCCTTCCTGATGACTTTCCAAGTACCTCCTCACCAACCCTCAAAATCACCTTACTATTCTCTGTCCACCATTCTTGCACATCTTCATGCAACCTCATCGCTTCCAACACTCTTCCCTTAAACATAGCCCTCAGCTCTGCATCTTTCAATCTCCACCACTTTATCTTTGGGTCCATCCTCGGCTTCTTACTTTTCCTACATTTCCTGTGCCTGCAATCAGTTACTACTAGCCTGTGTTACACTGCTACTCTCTCCCCATTTATTACTTTACAGTTGCTAATCTCCTTCAGATGGTCTCTCCTACACAATAATAACACGGCTCTCCCCACCTACTATTGTAATCAATCTGTTTTCCTTTTTTTCAAAGAATGTGTTGATCAATGCCAGATCAAATGCCATTGCAAAATCAATCACTCTTTCTCCCCCTCATTTCTCTCGCCCACCCCCCAGCCTCCATGAACTCTACCTATCCCAGCGCTCCCAATTCCCAAGTGGCCATTTAGATCTCCTCCCAAAATTACCCTCTCCCTTATAGGAATTGTTCTAAGCTCCTGGTCCATCTCCTCCCAAAATGCATCCTTCACCTCCACTGTACAAGCAGTTTTTGGGGCATAGGCACATACCACATTGACTACCGTTTCTCCCAGTCCCAGCTTTAAGCTCATAATTTTGTCACTCTTTCTACTCACACCAAGTAACCTCTCCTTCAGGTCTTTGGATAGTATTATTCCTGCACCATTCCTCCCCTCCTCATTTGCTCCAATATAGAACAATTTGCAATCCTCACCCAGTTCCCTCGCCTTATTTCCTTTCCACCTGGTCTCCTGCACACACTGCACTCCAATTCTCCTCCTCTCCATCAAGTCCACCAATTCTCGCCCCTTCCCAGTCATTGTCCCCACATTAAGAGTGCCCACCCGCAGCACCACCTCTGATACTCTCCCTTGAGCTTGCCTCTTTAACCCAGCCTGCCCATGACTGGGTAGCCCTTGCTGTCTTTCCGGAGGGGTCATGCGAAGCCACAACGCGTCGCCTAAGGGGAACGCCCTAGTATGGTGATTATTCTCGTTATCTGTACTGGCCATATTTTGATTTTGGCAAAATTTTTATGGCCGGATGCCTTTCCTGACGCCAACACTCCCCATCTACCCGGGCTTGGAACCGGCACCAAGTTGGGGCTGGCTTGCCCCCCTCAGTGGCTGGGTTAATTAAAAACCAGATACTCTTGAAACATATTGTTTCTACATAATGAAAGTACTCTCCTCAGTGGCGAGTGTCCATATTCCCTTTCTTCTTCTTCAATTGGAGTCTTGTTTGCATCTTTAGGAAGGTGTCTTTCACATTCCCAAGTTCTCCTCGGTGATGCTTATTTTGGACTAATCGGAGTGAAGATTCAACACCATACTTCCTCCCACTTAACATTCTTAGCCAATTATTGCATTATAGTGTTAAGACTCTGTGCCCTATGGTAGCTGTTTTCCACTTATTATTTTTTTTCCTTTTAAGCCTGATTCAAAGCTCAGTGGCCTTTTAGGAGACATGAAAGTCAGATCTATCCGTTTGCCATCTGTTTGCCTTGTTGTTCACAGGAACAGTTTAGAAACATAAAATTTATTAAAAACTTACAGTGGTGTAAGTGATAATAGGGTTGTAATGCAAAGTTTACTGAATATTGCAGCCAATTCTTCAACGACAAGAAAGTTATGATACAGCATATACTGATAAAACCCATCAGAGACAAGACAGTTTTGAAACAGTACCTGAAGACTCTTTGTATGAAGAAGAAATTGAGCGAGATAAAAATGATTACTATGATGAATATTACGATGAAAGGAGGGGCTATGATCCAAGGGTAAGTTCCTTGTTATAGTTTTGTATTTATCATTAAGGGAGTGCACGCCAATATATTGGGCAACATCAATCTTGTAGGTTATCTCAGACATTCTAGAGATTTGTTATTAGGCATGTCAGAAGTATTTACTCACAATATGCATATATGGTTATAGCACTTGCCCTATTCTAAACTCATATAAATTGTAAGCTTAATATTTTGAATTCTGAAATAGCTTTAGTATGCATTTTGATTCTGTAGAATTAGTTCTATCCCCCATTCTTTCTCCTGTGACTAATAAAATCTGGATTGGCAGTTTACATTCTCAAACAATGCCATCACGCCAGTTCTCCCTTCCCCAGCAGAATTTATATAGTTTTTGTAGTGAACTTTGCAAAAAATAGGAATATGGATTGGCAAGAAAGCTTTTTCATCAGTAATGGCTGCCATAAGCAGTAGGCATTTGCTAAATTTAGCCTCTGTAACCCATAAGGATCCGTACTACGATGACGATTACTATGCTGAGGATCGGCGTAATCAATACTACGATGATGACGACTACTATAGAGATTCTTTAGAGAATGAGGAGGTTTCAAGTATAGTGGATACAGAGAGGGAAACTTCTCGCTTTCCGTCACAGGTAAGACTGAGCATGCATTTTTCCCTCTCAGGTAAGTTTAAGGAACACATACATGCATACATACACACGTCGTTACAGTCACATTCAAAACAATGAAAAGCATTAAGAACACTTTGGAAGCACATCTATTGTGGGTAGTGTGAAAACATATCTATCCCTTCAGCAGAATTTGTGATGAAGAAAATTCCATTCTGTATTTAACATATAGCACTATATAAACAAGAGTTACCATGTTGTGGTATCGACGACAGTCTTCATATTTGGTGTTGACTCATGCCTTAGAGAGCTTTAAAACTGTGTGTTGGCTATGTAGATTACGTGTACATTAACAGTTTACACGTACTGCAATGTGTATTTTCATTACAATACTGCATATACTTGGGATTAAAGTTTATATATGGAAAAATCGCAAAATATATCCGCTCTTGCTTTTTAAAGAATGATAAGAGTTTAAGTATTAAAGGAAAAGGTAAGTAAACATATCTCCAATTACACAGCTTTCTTATATCCAGGTAAGTAAATCAGTAATTTGCTGCATTTTTATTTTGAAATTATATTTAACGGTAGTTGTTGTATCATATCCCTCAAAGGAAATTGAAAAATTTTCTAAAGCCATCTATAATGCCTGGTTATGCCACCCAGGAATGACTTGCATAGCTACATATCATATATATTTAGTTTGAGAAAAGGAATGCCTCATTTCCTTCGCACTTATAATACCAATAGATGTATTTCATCATATAATAGTGTTAAGTTTTTTATACATATTTTACTACCCATAATGGTATATTTTAGTGCTGTTTTCGCTGATAATTTTCATTCATTGTAGTTCTCATGGTATCATCAAGAAATTGTTCAGTTAGTGCTGTATGATTTATATATCCCACTTTTAGAGTGAATGGCTTTCCTTTTTGGCGGCTGTCATATTTGTTTGGTTTGGCGAATATATTCAGTATATTCAAGGCTAATGCTTATAGCAATCAATTTCTTTAATACTTTTTCTTATTTTCAGCTTAACTTCCATATAACTTCGTACTCTCTTATTCTAGGAATATAAAATACTGTTATAGAATTACCAAGATCAAGTCTTTTCAACTATTTCAGAGATATTGAAGTGTATTGGATATGTAATAGAACACTTAAAGTAGATCTGAATTAAGTTTTCCAACATAACCGTAGAGCCTAAAAACGGGCTTCTCATTATTATATGTCAAATTGCCATGTGAGTTCAAAAAGAATTGTGTAGCTAGATGTTATGATGTCTTTTCTTAAAACCATTCACCTGTATGCTGCTAGAAAGGACCTTTGTTTGAAGCTAATATGTTTCAAGTTTTATTTGTCTCTGCATTCTTGGTATAGCTCTGCATTCCCATATCTATTTTCAAGGTGATTGATTATTTTTATTATTTAAGAAATAGCCTAACATAATGGGCTTTATAGTTGTTATGAGAGAAATTGAGAAACATTGAATGCTTACTAGAATAATTATGTTATCATTAGTGGACATATGACATATATGAAAGTCAAATTGAAAGCTACTGTTGTGTTGAATATCATATTTGCAAAATAATATGCGTGCAAATGATTAACTGAGTAACAAGAAAGCTTGAGAATGAGAAATGCATTCAAATGTTTATTGCAGTATTGTTTATGCATATTTTTTCATATATATTGTCCTTTTTAAGTATGATTTAGCTTGTAATGGTGAGAAAACCTCTAGAAATAATCCACTCAAAATCTTTATGATCCCTTTCTTGGTTTATATACATCTCTTTGATAGTGATGTGAGGCACCCCCTTTAGTGTCAGTATATAATTTCACCGTTGTTGGATGAAAAATTTATCCATAGCATATCATAACATATACCATAGTCCATTTGCAATTTACTGTGAGGTATCTTCCCTGCTGGCCAGTACAGTGGTAAAGCGCTGGCTTCGCATTCACGAGGTCGAAAGATCAGTTCCCGTCCAAGACCGAGAGTTTAAACTGTTTACTGGCAGGTACTGCTGTGGTTGGTCACCACAGTGGGGGGTTGGGGCTTGCCCCGACTGACGAATACCCATTGTATTGTAATGGAAATAAAGGTTTATTATTATTATTATTATTATTATTATTATTATTATTATTATTATTATTATTATTATTATTATTATTATTATTATTATTATTATTATTATTATTATTATTATTATTTGGTTTGACTTCGATACTTTTGCTATAAAAGTCGGGTATTTCAGTAACGGTTGTGGAATGTCCATTGCGTATTTGTGCTCTTTTTATGTGCTATGGTCTCTTTTGATTGTTGATAAAGCTTCAGGTGTCTAGTATATTACCCAAAGGTTTTGATTGGAGAGTTTCATGCTTGTAACTTACAAACTCTTTGTTATTTTTGGTATTCACAAACACTTAATTGTAGCTGTTTGTAAACCCTGAATACATTGTGGCCCAACAATATCCCATTTTGCAACTTTTTGGGCACAAAAAAAGGTACTTTCTTATATCCTTAAAGGGACATTCCATTTAAATCTTTAGGCTGCAACCTCTAATTCTAGATCCCTTCTTATATTCTTGCCTAGATATATGTGTTCTTATATGCTTTAATCTCTTTTGGTGCTTACCATTAAGTGAATGTAAATGGTTTTAGTTGATGATAATTCAAGTGTCTACTATAATTGCCAAAATGTGTCGGCTGGAAAGAGTTTTATGATTATAACTCTCCCTCTCCCTGTACATTTTTTTTTTTTTAATTCACTTATACTTATTATATTTTTCCCGAAAACCCTGAATACATATAGCATCCAACAATTTCCTCGTCTAGCAAATGCCAATTAATAATTTTCCTTACATTAGAAAATTACTTTCCAATATTTTGTAAGGGACATTTCTTACATATCTTCAGTATACCACCTTTAATTCTAAGTCTTTCATATGAAAACATCTCTATATCTATTCTGTCAAAGCCGTGCGGTATATTAAAGTTTTTTAACATACATGCGCTATTCTTTTCATTTCAAGTAAGGAAAATCTCATTCCTTTAGTTTTTCCATATGACAAAGATCTCATATATATATATATATATATATATATATATATATATATATATATATATATATATATATATATATATATATATATATATATATATATATATATATATATATATATATATGTGTGTGTGTGTGTGTGTGTGTGTGTGTGTGTGTGTGTGTGTGTGTGTGTGTGTGATTAGCTAATTGTGTTTACGGGAAAGAGCCCAAAGCTCGTATCTTCCCGTCTCCTGATCGGTTCCATTTTATACTTAGTGATACTTATCATGCCTGTCCTTAAAACTATTGATCGAGATAGCATTAACTACCACCTCGCTTAGTGAATTCCAATTATCAACTACTCTTACACTGAAAAAGTATTTCCATACATCCTGCAAAGAAGTTTTCTTACGAAGCTTCAAACTATGACCTCTAGTTCTAGAGCCTGCCATATCAAAATATCGATCCCTATCCACTCTATCAAAATCATGAAGGAATTTAAAGACTGTCACCATGTCCCCCCTCAATTTTCTAGCTTCGAGTGATGGTAAGTCTAATCCCTCAGCCTCTCATCATAACCGAGATTGCGTATTTTTGGCACCAGTTTCGTGGCATGTCTTTGAACTTTTTCAAGCTTAGCTATGTGCTTTTTCAAGTGCGGATTCCAAAAGGGGGCTGCATATTCGAGTTTTGGCCTCACATATTTCTGAACATTTCCTTATCCATGTCCCTTAAGGCTACCCTTACATTTGATAAGAATTCATATGCTGCCCTTACTAAGCCATTTATATGTATTTCTGGAGACAAATCTGCTAGTATGTTTACTCCTAGATCTCTATCATTTTCTGTCTCTTGAAGTTGTACTCCAGCCACCGAGTAGTCAAACTTGGGCCTTCTTGCACTTGTACCCATTCTCATTACCTTACATTTTGAAGTATTGAATTTCATTAGCCACTTTTATGACCACTCGTGCAGACTATTTAGATCTTCCTGAATTTCTGTACCATTGTTCTCGTTTCCTACTTTCTTCATAATCTTTGCATCATCTGCAAACATATTCATGAATGAATTTACAGACTCTGGTAGGTCATTTACATATACAAGGAACAAAAGTGGCCCTAAAACTGAACCCTGTGGAACTCCACTACTAACTCTTCTCCATTCAAACACCGAGTGTCTTACTCTAACCCTCTGTTCCCTTCCTTCTAAGTAAGTTTTTATCCATTTCAAGACATTTCCACCTATTCTAGCCATTGCTTGCAGCTTCCTAATAAGTCTCCCATTTGGAACAGTGTCAAAGGCTTTCTGGAAGTCTAGGAATATGCAATCTGCCCAGCCCTCTCTTTCCTGTAAGATTCGGCTTACCTCATCATAAAATTCTAATAAGTTTGTTACTGTTGATCTACCTTCTCTGAAGCCATGTTGCCTCACTGACAAAAAGTTGAAGGATTCCAAGTGAAGAGAGATATGTTTCCTTAGTAGTTTCTCCATAACTTTGCAAACTATGCTGGTCAAGGAAAGTGGTCTATAGTTCAGAGCCGTATCCCTCCTTCCCTTTTTGAAGATAAGTATCACGTTTGCTTGTTTCCAGCATCATGGAATCTCCCCTGACTCCAGTGACTTTTTAAATATGATACTTAGTGCCACTGATATTGAGTTTGCGCATTTTTTAAGCACATGAGGGGATATGTCATCAGGACCTGTAGCTTTATGAACATCTAAATCCATCAGCGCTTTGCATGCCTCTGTGGCTGTAAGGTTGGTGTTTTCTAATAATGGCCCTTGAGCTTCTATCTCTGCAATCTGAGGGGGTGGGGTATTTTCTACTGTAAATACTGACTGAAACTCCTCGTTCAATTCTTTTCAGATCTCTTCATCCGTCTCAGTGATGCTTCCATCTTCTCTCTTTAGCCTTAAAACCTGTTCTTCCACCTTCAGTTTTCCTCTGATAAAGCTGCATTGAAAGTTTTGTGTCTATTCAGTGTCATTGGAAAGTAAATTCCACCTTCTTTTTTTCACCAAATACTTTTGATATTTCACTCTTTGTGATTCTCCAGAGTATTGCCTCTGCCCCTCTGTACAAATGTAAAATAGGTGAAAACATGTTTTCTCACAAAATCCTTGTCTCTCAAATTGTCGTAGAACCTTTATTCCTGTATTGCAATATCAAGCTATCCTACTCCTTCCTTTGCTGAAGAACATCAATCTTCCTTTAAATCTTTCTAATGAATTAATTCAAAGCCTTTGGGACAGAAACTCATCTCTACTATTGGTGTTTGGGCTGAATTTTCTAGTGTGTGTGTGTGTGTCGTGACCCATATATACTTCTCGGATATGCTGTAGGCAACTTTTTAGCTAATCTGTTGCGCTTAGAGATCTTTTTCCTGGAATATGCTGAACTTACGTCATACATGCATTGCACTTTTTTTTTAGCAGAACTCTGCACCATTCCTGGTTATCATTTTGTACGATAGGTGTAAGAATGTAGATTTTAGAAGCATTCTTGTTGCAGAACTATTTGAGAATATACAACTTTTTTCTCAAGTCGAAAACAAAGAGGAGTTGTTAGTTGTATCATGCAAGCAGCAGATTTAGGTGCTTTAGTGGCAGTTAGTGTGGCAAATATAATAAGTCAATCTTTATAGAAATATGTTTAGATAAGCTCATGCCTTCATATTCTTCCATGGACTCTTGATTATACTCCCGCAGGTTTCATTCCACTAGAGTAGTAATTTTATATAAAACAAAAGAGTACTTTTAAGGAATCTCTGTTGGCCAGACATAAGTTTACTATGGATGGTCAAGGCTTCTATTCTTGTAAGCAGTTTTTAACACATCTGCAAATTTGTCGTGTTGCATGTTTATGTTTCATATCGTAATGCCACAAGAGACAAGCTTTCAAAATTACATAAGTGCACTAGTTAAATACTGTCCACAGTTGGAATTGTATGAGTCTCCTTTAGTCTTATTTTGTAGGCATTATCCTTTTCCTTGCTGCTTCACTGGACAAGGGGGTTAATATTGCTTTAGCTTAGCTTGTTCACTTTAGGTCCTTTCTACATTAACCCATGTTCTCCTGTGGAACCATACAACTTTCTGTTAAAAAGAGATTGATGTTATACTGCAGATACTTCATGGATATAGAAAACCTCAATATCTCAATTTTTAAATGAGGATATTCGCATTTTAGGCTATGAGGTTTTCTTTTTTATTTATTTTATTTAGGTGGGCTTCTCAGTGCAGCTCTTTCTCTTTAGCTAAGCCGATATTTTTTTTTATCTTAATATTTATTGAATAGGAAAAACTTCCTAGAATCTGTCATTTATGAGAATACTTACCCAAAATGGACACTTTACAGACTAGATATATTTGATCCTTTACACTCAGCCTGGCTACATACCCCCCTTCCCACCTAATCATTATATGGATGTAAGTAAATAAAAAGATGAATTAATATGACAGATGGCAAGCTCTTCCTTGGTTCCTTAATTTTCGACCATCTTTATCATGGTCTTTTGGGTTGATTATTAAGAGGCCTTAATATATGTGCTAGTTGGTCTAGCCATGTTTCCAGCAGCGTGACATTCTCTTTCCTACTGAAGTGTTGTTGGGAATGCGAAAACTGAATGGTTTGGTAGAGTTCTTTCCTCTGTTTTCCCCTTAGCCCAGCTTTGTGTGGTATCCTGTCCATTCTTTAACATGACTTTTCTTTGTCTTATCTTTTCAGTGTGTTTTTGGATAATCACTAATTAGAATGGCTTTGGTGATTTGGGTTGAACTCTGGAACTTCTAGTTATATGGAGCCATGATGCATTTATAATGGTGGCAGTACTGCTTGTGTGCTAATAGGAACCTTTTCTTTCGAGCCCTTTACCAGACCCCAGATGTAATTCTTGTGGTGCCTGGCAGCAGTAGAGCACTTTCTCCTTCACTGTCACCTCTATTACAGAATTTAGTGGTCCCTATAGTGTATCTTACTTTCCTTGGGGTTTCAGACTAATTCTCTCTATTTGTTATTGGGTGGAGAACGAATTGAGTTCTTACACTGCAGTGTAAGACTGCTGCTGCTGTCATGGAGTTTTTCTTTTTCGGGAAGAGTTTAGAAATGTAGCAGTTTTCAGGGTTTGGTTTGCAAGATAAGCATATTCAGTAGTATTTCCCTTTTACTCTGTTGCTTTCCTCTAGAAAGCTTAGGTTGATTGCTAGAGCTGATATGTCCTCATGACTTGCATAACTAAGGAGGAAAATGATGTATTGGTTAGAAATTACATCATCATATTTATAATGTTACAGTATCCACTGCATCACAAGCATCTTGCTTTTTTTTATTATGTCGCTTTTCGTTTAGTATATATCTCTGACTGAACTGGCCTATTAGGTTTCGTGGGGTTTCAATATTCCTATACCACTGGATAAATATAGTCTTCGACTTTGAACTATCTTCCACTGTTCTTTGTGGAGTTTATATGGGAAATTCTGCTTTTACCTGTCGAGATGGAAAAGCACAAACCAAAAATTTATTTGTATGCTGTGTGGTGCTTAGTTTAGATTTAACAGTATTAAATATGAACATATGATTACATTCATATATGACTTTAGTTATCAGTTTGTCTTTGCTTCTTGTTGCAAAGAATGCATTGCCCTCATATTGTATACTTGAAAACTTAATAAGATTGGTTTTCATATGATAAACGCTATACACTTAATTTGTTCAGTCATTATTGTAGTTATATTTTGAGATTCAGCTTGTTATCTAATAGACTGTTGGAATACGCAGTATCAATTTGAATGTCCCCTAATGGATTCATATGCACATTCATCAAAAAATGTCGGTTTAATGCCATTTTCTATAGTTTAGTTGTATTAGAAAACTCATAACTCACAAGATGTTAACACACAGGGTTCAGAGGAGAGATACATTGAAGGTGATGGACAGTATTCTACAGAGTATGAGAGTGGCACAGAGTCTATCAATGCCAGGATAGAACCTTATCCAGGAGACCTCAGCAAGGTGAGTGGAAGTTTAAGTCTCACACTTATAAGAGGACCGTATTATACTGTCATTCTTAATTTTCATTTCATTTTGGCATGGTTTTTAAATACAGGTATAAAAGTAATGCTATGTATTTCTGAGATTATCTTTGATTTACAAGAGAGGGTAAAAATGTTTACATTTCCTTTCAGATGATATGAATACAAGATTAGGGAAACACTTTTAAAATAATCTGCAAGTTTTGTTTTCAATACCTTTTCAATGTTTTCGTAGCCAGATATACAGTAATTAATTACCCATTCATAAATAGCAAAAGGCCTTTCACTTGCATAATTACGTATTGTCAGCATTTACTGAATGGTACTTTTAACGTGAAATAGGAATAATTAATGATGCTCATCAGTTGTTATCTTAACTGATAACTTGAGTTAACCTACAATGGAGAATGTAGTAACCCTACATGATCCTGATTATTTTACCCTTCATTTGTAGAGGTAAGTGTATTAATGGGTGTTGTAATTTTGTTGTAGTAGTCCTAAAATCTGATTTGAATGTGTAGATATGTTATATTTTATCCAATTTGTGAACATTAAAATTGACTACCAAGCTCGCATCCTCACACATAAGTTACATATTCTCACATACAGTATCTTCTGTTTGATTTTCTTTTATTTTCTTGCATAATTGCTCTTACATGTGTACATTTACAATCTAAGGGTTGTAATAACTTAAAGACACAGTATAATTTTGAGTATTATCTATTACCGCATGAACAGTAACTCAGTCATACATATTTTCATATAAATTTTTCGTATGTTTAGTCTGATGATTTGCATTGAGTTTAATATTTCACAGCATTTTGAAGATGTGCACTCAACATTATAGGGGTCTTCACATTCATTTTTAATCATAATGTGTTTAACAAAAAGTAAAATGAGGGTAACTTGAGTGTTGTGCTTGTAAAGCTTGGGTGCAAAAATAATCAAGGGAAATATTATTGTGCTAGACGTGCTTGCGTCTTATCAGCCATTTCTTTAGACACTATTTAGTTCCTCGAACTAGTTTTGTTTGTTTCTTCATCATTTATCTTTATTCAAACTTTTTTCTATTCCTTCTTTTTGTAGGCAAAAGAGGAGATGCCAATGGAAAAAAAGGTGAATATGTATCTGCTTATGCTAAATCATTTAGAAAATATTTAAATGTCATGAGGTTTTTAACATTTATATTATTTTCATCATGCCTTCACTTGACACAGGAGCCTACTAACTCTGCGTTGAACTTTGATACATACTGTACATATGAATGCAGTTATTGTTTACTCCATGTGCAAGGATATGTCTGACATGAAATGATCAAAGTCTCTCTCTCTCTCTCTCTCTCTCTCTCTCTCTCTCTCTCTCTCTCTCTCTCTCTCTCTCTCTCTCTCTCTCTCTCTCTCTCTCTCTCTCGTCTATATATATATATATATATATATATATATATATATATATATATATATATATATATATATATATATATATATATATATATATATATATCAAAGGCACTTGTTATTCATTCATTGATCCCAAAGTATATTTTGTGTAGATAGTGTAAAGTCAAAGCCAGTTGTTTATAGAATTCCCAAGATAAAATCGCTTAAAGGTTTGGGGTATTATTTTAGCCTTACATATACTCGTATCATTGGATAAGGCATTTTCGCACTAAAATTAGAATTAAACCAGTTGATTAGTCACTGAATAGAAACACACATGTAAAAGAACCATTGTAGTCGCAGGACACCTTATTCAACACGCTAACTTCATATTGTATAAAGATAACTGTGAAAATCAGGTGCAACACCGTAAAGGCAGAGTGTTCTCCTATCTCAGTAGTTGCATGATAAATAGTGATTTGCAATAAATCACACCTGAAACATTAATGATTATGGCTAGATTAATTCACTAGAGCTTATTCACAGAGAACACCTCTTGAACTGGTGTTATTTTCACAATAATTTTACATTAATGTACTTTATAGTATATCAGAGTGGCAGACTCTTCATCAGTGATGACAACTGATAAAAGAAATGGTATATTAGTGAAAGATATGTTGGTTTGTAGTATGTTCATCGTTACTCCTTCTTATTAGGCAGATATTTAGTATACCATTTAACTTAATAATTACTTGAGTTACGTATTTTGACTCTTAGATATTACTTTCTTGTAGCTTCCCCCTTTTCTTTTCTTTTTTTTTACTGAATTATAGATTTCAGATAAGCTTCATTACTTAACACATTTTTCTTAGTGCCATGATATTTCAAGATGTATAGAAATAAATCTCCTCTCGTTCTGAAAAGTATAAGCAAAGTCTTATTAGATTTAAAGTTTTATGATATTATTTAAGTTAAATTATTGTTATGAAGATGACACATTTTTTTATTTTTCTCTTTTTTAATTTAATTTTTTGCAACATGATCTGATTTAATTACTTTAAATGGCTTTCCCACAGACTTGTTAACCACAGATATTTTTCACTATCTTGCTGCACTACTAAGAAATAGACCAGTAAATAGACATTAATATTTTATTTCCACAGTAAACTTATTAAAAGACATTTTAACTAAGCAATTGCTCTTTGCAACTGACTTTAAATATTGACAAACTCCGTACCTCCGCTTCCCAGATCATAGATTTCAACATGAGGAACCGGGAGGAGATCGCGAAGACTGACTCTGAAGCCTCGAAGGTGACTTAAAGTTCCTGCAGTGCATGGTTTAACTCTTGCTATCGGCAGCACTTTTTAATAACAGTTCTCAGCATTACAAATTGCTAACTATCAATCTCAGTCCAAAACCATTTATTTGTTTCCCTCAGTGAGCTCATGTTCTCAGAATTCACCACAAGAGCAGCTCCCCCCAGTACACCTTGTCTTTTATCATCTCCTGTTCATTCTCCTACTCCCATATCACCTCCGTCACTTAAAAGCTTTCTCTTTAGATTCATGGGTAGTTAAGGTCTATAACACCTGAACCCCCAGAAATCCTGAGACTCCTGCCCAGTTTGGATTGATAATAAATTTTGCACTTAATCCTTGCTTAAACATGCCTTTAGTCACTATAGTTTGCGATTTCAAATAAAATTATTTCTGAGACGTGACTTGAACTTTATGGTTCTCCTCAGTCCTCAGTATATGTGTTCAGAAGTATCTGATTATTACTTTTTTTTCTATAATTTCTGTATATGTGCATTTGTTTTGTCATAAACCTTACTTCTCTTCCTTGGCCACTCCTGTTTTACTTGCAGTGGTATCTTTATATTATTTCCAAATATTGTAATCTGGTACAAAAGACTTGAAAGTAGTTAGCTGCCTCTTATGTTGAGAGTTCAGGTCTCGTTTTGGATATGAATGGTAAGATGTTTAACACTAAGTCATAAACTAGTGTAAATTTTCACTCTGACTGCTTGTGCCACCAAGTGGATAACTAAATGTTTTAAAAGAAGCACTAATATAGACTGCAGCATCCTTTTTTCCTCTGCTCTTATTGCACTATAGCTGTATCTTTATGTTTTAAGCAATGGGTTTTACTGTTATTACTCCTTTTTTAGTTTCATTGTGCAGTGTTTTTGTTAGAGAATTAAGTCAGCAGGTACAGAGATAGTGTATATTGTAGCATTTTACAAAGAGATATTTGAGATTCACATCGATATAGGGTATAATGGTTTCAAAATTTTAATAAGAAATACCACACTATAGTCTTTTTAGGAAAATAGCACGTTACTGTTATTTTGTACTCTCACAGAGTAATAGTTCTCTACTGTGACAAGCTGGCAATATAACGTTCCCATTTATAGCTATTTCTCCTAATTGGCACACAGTGACTCCAGTCAGGATTTAAAGCATTTGACATGGGCTCTTCTAGATTTTTTAGTGCATTTTGGTTCAACACTGTCCGATAGAACAGAAAATATACAATATGAAGTGGCTGCAGTGTTTGTGAAAGTGTTGTGGTATCCTCTTAAAAACATCCGTTTACATTGGTTGTAAATATTCATGCTTTATTTGTACTTTCTTGTACAGTCAGATAATATTTGCGTATTGTTTTCTTTTGTCTCTTCAGGTAGGTTTCAAAGCATTTGGGCATTCCATTGTTTTTATGCATGCGATGCTTGCTGTAATGTCTTCTAACTTGCCCCATTCTTCCTACTTCTCTCGCTCTTTTTCTGTGTGTTTAAGGGTAGTTTATTTTTTTTTCTTGATTTTATTAAGTTTTTGCATATTGCCTTTTTCTCTCCTAATCTTTTAGCTGATTCATCCCTTTTACCTTTCACCTTCGGGGCTGTTGTCAATATTTTTATTCATGCCTTCCCTTGTCTGATTGCATCTACTTTTTTTCAGGAGTTTCTAAAATGGATGTTGGTCCACTATATCTCTACTATTAAGTTTGCTTAATTTCCATTAATTAGTGGTCGCTAATTGGTTTCAATGCTCCCATTCCTCTCGAGATTTACTGTTTTTGCCTTCCTTACACCCTACCCCCTTCCTTCCCACCTTTTCTTCTTACTAGTGGCTGAGATTGGTTGACTCAATCAGCATTAACCAGATTTATTCGAATTGTTGCTTTACTAACTCTTGCTTTATCTGTGATTCCTCTTGATATTCACTGGATACGTAAGTCAATGGGTAGGTCTTCCATGTGATATTTTCTTGGTCCCTTGGGCAGCATTTTCCGCTTTAACAGGCAGTTTTTATACTGCTCCAGTGGCAGACCCTCCTCCTTGCACAAGGCTAGTGCTTGCATGTCCCAGTCAACAAGATGGAAAGATAATGGCTTGGGTTATATCTGGTGTGCTTTCCATACAGTCTATAGAATTGTTATGCCTCTGGGATTTTTTTTACTTCTTCCTGTGGGCAGTTTTTTAGGGGTGTACTTGTGTTTTGTAGTTTTAATACGTCTTGTATGGGAACCTGTCCTTTTAGCCATGGTATCCACATATATTATGAATTGGCTTTGTGTCAGAAGCCTCTGATGCAAGGTTTCCTGGGTATGAGGGAGGTCTACCTTTTTTATGTAGGGTATTGAATCTATTGTTTTGTATGGTTGGTGCATATTGGTTCATCTTTTTTTTTTTGCCCGTTATATATCATATCCTTGTACTTATCATATTATGAGCAGTTATACAAATACCATGCTTAGCTATCATTTCCCAGTCGTTTGTCCCTTACCTCTCCTCTAATTTTGTGGAAAGGTTTAATTTTCCTCTTTACCTCTTCCTTGAAACTTCTCTGTCATTTTGATGGCTCTGTGTGCACTTCTCTTCGTATTTGTGCATCTCGTGGACTAACTGCTGTCTCACTTTTTTAGGAAGCCTGCCCTCGCAAACTGGTTGTGATTACTATGTTCTCTTGTGGTTATACATCTTTTGGGCTTTGCATCTTTTTTTTTTCCTGTTGTTTTTGCTTTGAATTGCACGTGGTATTTGTTTGATGTATCTTTTTTAGCATTAGGAGTTCAGTACTGATAATTGGCCACCAGTTCGCTTCTGTGCTTGTTGTTTGCCTCTGCAGGCATTTTCTTTGGTATGTGCTTCACATTCTAATTTTCTACTAATTCATTGACTTACATGTTTCTCATTGAGCTGATTACCTTACTATTTCATTTACAAAGTTTTTCTTAACATCGTTTCTTTAACAATTGTACGTTATGGCCCAGCCCAGATATTCTGCATCCTTGATTGTGTTACTATGTGCCACAAAATATAAACAAAAGTATGCAATGGGTCTTAGCAAAGCAGAACTTCCAGCTAACCTCAAGCATCATAATTTTTCATTCACTTTGCCTTATCCTTCAGAAACTAGCAGAGTAGGCACTCATTAGAGATTCATCTTACATTGCCACCTTCATTTCTTTTAATCATAATACTACTGCAAGAAAAATGTTGAGGGAGAGAGGGATTGCCAGCCCTACAGCTCTGTACCATATATGTTTCTTCATACAGGGAATGCAAAAGTTGTATGTTTCCCTAACTCCAAGGGAAAATATGTTAAAACTTGTGTGATAGAAAAGAAATTGTAAGGTAAATTTAAGGACTTAGACACTTTCTAATACCTCAAGCTCACATCACTGAATATATTAGGAAGATAGTGAGGCATCCATACAAGCATTAATTCCTAAAAGAATTTCACATGTAGTTAGGAACGAATTTCTAGTAAAAAGCGCCCCTCTTGCAAAGCATTGAAGTCTATATTTTTCAAGTGTTGCGTTTTAGTCTTATATTTAGGCCTATTCATTATGCATTTTATATAAGTAACCGATATATAGTTCTGTATTATAAATGTATAGAATAATAAGCGAAGTGGTTAGAGTGTTTGACTCGGAAATGACAAACCCGTGTTCTAGCCCACCACAAGGTGTTATGAAAGTTATCCAGCCTTCATTCCTCAGTTCCAACTAGTCTGTGTTCACTCCCATAATTGGGATTAATTGTGATGCATAAAATGGCAAAGATTGTCATTATGGATTATTATGCATGCCTTGCGTAGCAATATTTGTTAATTATGAAAGTTATTAAGCCAAATAATAAGCAAGTGAATGCTGCTACATGCAGGCCAGTTTCTGATAGGTATCGCTATTTTGCGTTTTCCTTTATCATTATATATCGATGATTGCTTTCTCTTATGTTTGATAAATGAAATATGAGTCATTCATCATATTGGCCTCACATCGGTCATAGAATATTTCTTTATGCATTTTTCATATTTATTGAATCTCGTCAAAGGCTGTAAAGCCAGTAAATTATAATTAAACAAGAGAAGAGAGCAGTTTCCGCAACAGTAATGTTTATGTGCATTGTTTTCTTTTTCATATTAGTTCTATGTAATTATACTAGGAAGCATTCTTCTTAATATTAGCGCTTTGAGTTTTCAGTTACTGTTAGGATCTTTGTGTTGCTTTTGTGAGCTATTTTTGTCAATTAGGGCTATAAAGCCAGGAAAGGGAGGGAGTGCAACCACCACCACTATCTCCCTGGTGTCTCCACTGTACTCATTAGAGTTAGTACAGTATATTTAGGTGAGTATATTGTAATGTTATTTTATATTATGTGAGTATGTTATCAAGTGGCATTAGAACACAGCATAGAAACAGCAGCATTCACTGAAACGTTTATTGTGTTTTTGTTGCGTAAAAGTTTGAGTGCATGTGTGTGTTGTTGTGTATTTACCTAATTGTTTTCACAGGGAAGAGCCTTATGTTAGTAATACCCTGTTCTATGGTCTTTTTTGTATGTACTGACACTCATCATATCTTTACTTAAATCTGTAAATGCATTTAGCTTTCCAATATCCTTGATCAGTAAATTCCAGCCATCAACTGTTCAAATGCTGAAAAAAATACTCTAGCGTCTTGCAAAGGAGTTCTCTTGGAAAAAGTCAGAGAGTGACCACTAAATTGAGAGCATCCTAAACCAAAATTCGCTTCATATCAGCTCTGCCAAAATCCTGGAGGAATTTAAAAAAGCGTTACCATATGAGCCCTTTTTCCTTTTGGTTTCATGTGGTGGTAAAACTAATGTCTTCAGCTTCTCCTCGAAAACAAAATCTTGCATATATTTCACGAGCTATGTAGCATATCTGAGCATTTTCCAGCTTGTTAGTATTTTTTTTTATCAAATGCAGTTTCCAGAAGGATGCTACATATTCAAGTTTGAATCTTACATAAGTTGTAAAAATTTAAAAAATTTTCCTTTGTCCGTATGTTTGAGAACCACGTGTGTCTGCAGAGAATGTATGCACTGCATTTACCTTGCCATTAGTGTATACGTATTCCTGGAGAACCATTTTTTTTACTCTGACGCCCTCAAATGTGTAATAACTTAAGGGAGTCTATGGAGATATACCGAATAACATGTTGTAGAAATCAGATACAAATTCTGCCAATGCATTTATCCCCAATCTCTTTTTCGCTCTCAGATTCCTCAAATTCTTTCCTGTGTGTGAGTATGTTTGAATGTGTATAACACAACAGTACAACTCAGTATTTATTTGATAGTACATCATATTTCAGATGAGAGTTATACTGCTCTTCCTTTGTACTTTATAAGAGGTATTTCCAGAGCTAAATTGTTTGATGAATTTTATTCCATTATTATAAGATTTTGATTACGTCTTACCAACTTAATTTACTGATAGCTGTATCTAATCTACTGTAGAGCATTTAACCCATTACTTCGAGATATGAATTCATTATAATGAGACTGTGCATTTTGCATTTTTTAATAATAATAATAATAATAATAATAATAATAATAATAAGTAGTAATAAAGTAACATGTGATATATGCGTATACTACAAGGCTCGATGACCATGAATTTCATTTTACAGTTTTATCTTTCAGGAAGAGTTTTATTATTTCGTAGATTACTTTAGATTGTATAATAAGATTGGTTTGAAAAACAGGTGTAGTATTAGGAGCTTAAAATTATATTCATTGTTATTATATAAAATAAGAATTATGATGCTGTTATCTTCAAATATTCTCATTTTTGTAATAATACATGATCATTCATAATTATGAACACTCATAGCTTACCTTTTAGGCGACGTCATATCCAAAGTGTTTGTACTATTGCTACATAAACTCCCTTATGAGTCTTGCACAAATCGCAAGTTTTCTTAAAGATGAAGTTTTTGGTCATTCTCATCAGCATGTTGAAATAAGTATGGAGTTGAGCATATTAACTTTTTCTTTACATATCAGTACTGTGAAAACTTTGTGATATTAGTTGGAAATTTTTATTCTCTTAGGTATCATAATGAAGTAACTGAACATGCAGCTGTTTCTTAGAACAGAAGATGCGTATTTAGGAAACAGAGATAATGTTATTAAATGAGACTCTATCATCTATCAGCAAAGTATATGTTGATGTATATATTTTGCTGTATTCCAGAATTGTTAGGCATAAATCCTAGCCTCATTTTGGTTCCTGTTGATTTTAGGTGCAGATACAGTTCACATATTTGCATATGTATCTTTTTAGAGTTTTGTCTTGTAATAGTTAGCCTTTTGAGCTACACCTCTATTTGAACACTTGTTAAGGTTACTATGTAGCCCTTTTCTTGCTATGAATCTGTACTGAAAATATCCATTGCCTAAGGGAGTTTTTAATGAAGTGTAGAATACTTAATGAAATTAAGTTATTATTTGAGCTAAAGAAAAATGTTTTGATCCTTGGATTCTGTATTGAATATTACTGTGTATAATTCTGTTAGGAAAAATAAGTAAATCCCATTGCTTTAAATTACACGTCTATAGCGGCAATAGATGCATCGACAGCAACGAAACATTTCATTTTAACCATGCCCAAGCAAAATAGAAATGGTAAAATTATATTACTTTCTACAGAACTGACTATTTTCTGTATAAGCATGAGAATGCTTTAAAGAAATGTTTTGAAGTTTGAGATTTAAATGTGCGTTATATTAATGTCTATTGAATTTCTAAGTACAATTCTTGTATTGCAACAATAACTCACTACATATGAGAGGTTAATGGTCAATAACATATTTTGCAATTATGCTTTGCTACAACTAATTCTTAACATATAAAAACTATGGATATGAATTTTAGTAACTACATATTACTTACTTCTTACTTACTTACTTCTTACTTATTTACTTACTTACAGATTACTCTATTAATGAAAATGTATTTTTTGTGTTGTGTACATTCACTGAATGGGTACTCCGTAGGGTAGCATGCTTAAATGTAAAATTTGATTTTCCTACAAATTCCCCACACTCAGATGTCACTGCATTGCAGTATACACTGATTTTCGTCTGGGCTTGACACCCTTTCTTCTTTTAATCATCTTCTCTTTTAGAGCGTCGTGTATATATAATACCTGTACCATTTAGATTTTATGTTCCTCTTCATTACTATAGACTCTCTCAAGTAGAAAATAATTTTTCCCAAATTGAGATTGAAGAGTGGAAGAAAATATTGCTTTAGGGTAAAGCATTTATGCAACTTCAGAGGTATGGGCATGCAAACATTTATTGTTGATAACACTGTGATGTGTTTCGTAGGCACATGCTGGAATAGGGACAACAACGGATTCCTCCTCAAGTAAAGAAAAAGAGAATAAAAAGATGCTATTCGAGGATAGAATGAAGAGTTTATCTAAAGCTGTTCCAGCAGCAACAGCCACTGAGAAGGTGAACATTTGCATGCCATTCTTGCATGACTTTTGCATTGAATAACTCAGTGCTGGGAGAAAGTTTCTTACAAACTAGAGAATTGTAACGTGAATTAAATATGCTATTTTAATCGCAAAAGCTTTTATAGGATGTAGACGATTTTTAATTGACATAGTTTGTTTTCGTTGAAAATACAGTGTTAAGACGGTAACTCACAGGATTCACTATTGATCCATTTAGTTTTATCTTCATTCAGTTACTTTTGTTATTAGCTCTCCATGTACCCTGTATCCCAGGCTAAGATTGGTAAGGAGTTATCTGAAAAGCAACCTGGAATTAAGGCTAATGAGAACCTACCTCAAACTAAATTAAAGCTTCCAGCTCTACCTGGAAATCAGGAAGATCTTCAAGGGCAGTCTTTGTCCAAAGATGCTGCCCAGGTTGAGGGAACATTAAAAGCTGATCAAGAATCTACAGATGCAAGCAGAATAGGATATGAGCCTAAAACTATTGAACAGAACCAAGCAGTAAATATAGCTGAAAATCAAGCCAAATCTCAGAAAGATAAGCAATTAAGCTTTGAGGCTAAATTAAGGCAAATGCAAGAACCAAAAAAGGCTCCAGACACTCGGGTTCAGGTGATTTACTGCCATTACTATAGCAAAATGTTATATTCTAAGGAAATAAGTATATTTCCCTAATTATTACACATATTTACTTTTCTTAATAATCAAATATACTATTATAATGCCTGCGAATTATATATATCTTAACATTAAGCTGCTGCTATGAAATTTTTAAACTTTTCTCTTTTTTGGTTATTATCCTTCTGTCTGATAGGTAAGATTATAGATGCTGTGTTTAGATGGCTCATACTTTGGATCAGCAGAAAATGGCTCTAATATCAGACAAATATATGTTTAACCCCAGCCATGTAATTGGAAATTCTGTTAGTCTTGATTTAGTTCCCAATCTTTAAATGAGGACAGTTGAAGTAGGATAAATACCATCCCATCTACAATCTGCAAAAGGTTTTTTTTTTTATCAATATTGCACATATCCTTTGCACACATTCTGTGGCATTTTTCTGAACAAGAGGCCTGACCTACTTTTTCTATCATACTCGTTCAAGTGAAATAAGGTGGGATGATTTTGGAATCTCTTGAGGCACATCTATTTTCTCATGGCCATAAAGCTAATTTTACATTTTGTGGTGATTGTTTTTGTCTGGTTTTACATCCTCCCCTTCCCTCCGTATTTGTGTTTCCATATTTCCTGCTTTGCTATATTACATTTATTTTGATATATATTAATATTTCGGGCTCACTAATCATCTAAAGAAATTATATTTCCTCCAATTTACACATATTAATTAGCTGTTTTAATAACTTTTTAGATTCCTTCTTGTACTTTTGATGTAGATGTAGATTCCCGCTGTCTTTGCGTGACATGTGTGATTATCTACTTTGGACTGATGTTCTATTCATGACTAGTCCTGTTGGCAAATCATCTACTCTAGCCTCTCAGAAACTTTTTTTTTTTTAATAGATTTTACCCTTCATTGCAGCAACAATGGAAGAGGAGTTCACATTATCCCTGTCTGGCTTGGTTACCTTGATTCCATGATTTTCTTAAATGTCGTTCACCTCACACACTTTTGTTAACCACAGGCTATCTCAGAATTTTAATGAAGCTCTCAAAATAAAAAGAATTAACTTACCCTTCTCCAAACTTCATTCATGGTACTTATTTCTCAATAAAGTTTTCTTAGAATATTATTTCATAGAAGTCATCTTTTGATCCTCCACCATTATGTGTTAATGATTTCCATCTTTCGTGTTTCTGAGAAAAGCACATCGTACTTTTTATCAATGAAAACTCCTCTTCTTTATCACACAGATTTGTTGGGGTTTTTATATAGTTTTGTATAAGTTATTTAACGAGGAAAGTGCATTTTCTCTTGACATTTTCTTAAGGGGATGGAGACAACTAGGTGTATGCTATGTGAATGGGGCCTCTTCTCTAAATGTTTTTTTTTTTCGTTTTTGACCACTAGGTGGCTCTTAGTCATGAAATGAGTAAAAAGCCTAATAAATGTGCCAAACTTGTTTCTCCTTTATTTCTAAAATCCCATGATGGTTTCTTTCAGCTTATCTATGCTATCTGGGTTCTAAGATATTATATATCCAGTCTTGAAAAGATAAGATAGTATTTTATTGAGAAAGCTCTGTTTTCTTGAATTGGAAAGGTACTTCATTACAGTTTGCCTTAAGAAAATTGTGTTTTTGTTAGGTGTTTTTCTTGTAGGGTACTTTTGTTCCAAAATATGAAAGATATTGTGGATGTTCCTTTATTTTCATTTGTAATAGGGATCTTTCATTGCTCCTCTTTGATGTTTTTGGTATATAATTTTCATTTATTAGTGTGTTCTGTATTTTGCAATAATTTGATTGGTAATCGTTTATTTGTTCCTCATTATAATGTAAGAATAGCCATTATAGGCTGTCTACATTTGGATGCAACAGTATTGTATCCTAATTTTGTTGATATTTTTCTATTCTTAGTGTGGAAATTGCTTTATGCCATATTTGGTCTTATACTTGTAATGTCTAATGAATTGCATTTGGTTATTTATTTCTATCCTTTTCTCTTCTGTTGTATTGCTTATTCTCGTCATTGTGGAAGATCATCATATAAATACATTATATGTGGTAGATCACTCATCCTGACAGTTAATTCTTTTTCCCTGTGACCCTGTGAATCTTCGTTTACTTTGGAAATCCATGTCTTGGTGTGTAATTATATCATGACCATTCAATATGGCTTTCAGCTGATAGCAGTTCATTATTTTCTATTTCCATTGCTCCTTTTGATAGGGTGGCTGTTTTGTGTTGTGTCTCTTCCATTCTCGTGATCCAAGCTGGAAAAGTTTTTATATGAAATTGGAGCTGCTATGCTCTGATTTGGAGTTGGAGCTGTCTTGAGATAGTATCTATACTCACATTTGCCATGGTTTAGGAGGAAGTGTAAAAACCCATCTACAATATACATAGATCTTTTCTTATGCATGGATTGATCAAATACTGAATTAGTATGAGATACTATATGATCATGCTGAGTCACATGCATAATTTATTTCTCCACATTAATAATTTGTATGACATAGCATGCAAGTACAATGATCATCACTCTTTTATGACTATGACTGCTCTTGATGATCAGCATTTACGTCTAGCATGAATAGTCTTTTATGTACATATTGTACTTGATAATTTTTGGGTACAGTTTATATTGCATATAACTAATTGTTCGATATTCAGAGCAGCTCAGATATATATGCATTTCCTGAGAATATTAAGTAATTATAGTGATTAAAATCACGATTCCCCATATTGAACCATATGGGAAACTTAACTTTCCTTCAGACATCTGATATACTATAAACATTTTATTTGCTGTTATTAACACTTCTTTTGCGTAAAAGGCTTCCATGCCTTAGGATTAACTTTTATGTTTCACTCAATTGTAAGTACAGAATTATGTATGAGTATTTCTAGGGATGGTGAAATGTTTTGGTTTGGGTTGATATTTAGTTGAGGCCCTTTGCTTCATTGTCTAAAGAATAGACAAGCATTAAAATTGATTTCTTTTATTATACATGGTATTATCATTCTTTTTTAGATTTCTTCACATATTACTTTTTCTTCTGCAGTAAGACTGGGTTGGCCACAGCATAAAGGAAAAACATTGAATATCTTGAAATATTAAGCTATTTAGAATATTGCTGGTTTTACTCGTCTGCTCACACTTATAGTTTGCGTGTTATAAGAAGTGAATAAAGGCATACTCAACATTTGACATTTATATAGTGTTTGTGCTGTAAAGTGTGACTGATAGCATTCTTTGCAATCAAAGCTTATCACAGTTAGGCCTTAGGTTTCCTTGGTACACTGGTTACTTCAGTAGGGCTTGATGGAGGCTTTCCCGTTATGTCAGCTGATTGTATATGTCATGCCATATTAGATTAAATTTTATGCCTTTCACTTTCTTAGATGTAGCAGTATGTCTTAAGATTGTCATTATAATCCACTGTAAGAAGTTGACATCTAAATCTCTATTTTAAATGTTTTCCACCTAAGTATCTCTAATTTACTGTCTCACTATTATTTTTTACTTTAACTCTGAATTACCTCTTCTCACACACCCCAGCTTCTCTGAAACTATTTGCAGAGTAACCTTTAGACTTTCTAGAGCTTAGTTATGTTCATTTAGCAACAACTAATCTCCCATTCCATTGATATTTGATCATTCTAGCCATCCTCCTAAAAGTATTACCTCAGTTTGGTTATTAAATACAGTCCAATTTGAGTACTTGGCAATAGTTACAAACGATCGAGCTAGTGGCCCAAGTCTGAAAAATACACTCTTGCTGAGCTATATTGGAACTAGACCAAAAAATATGAAAAGCACCTTCTTGAACTGAAATAAGTCAGGATGATTTGTTGGAGGTTTCTTTTGAATTGGATGGCTAGTTTACTAGCGCTGCATACACCGTGCAGATGCAGCTACGAAGTAGTATCACTTCCTTCTTGTCTTCCTTTAAAACATTCCAAAATTATTATGAATTCTGTTTATTTCTCTCCTGCTGTGCTGTGATTTCAAACTAATTTCACTCATTCTTATTGGTTTTATTAATGTTACCACTTAAAAAGTAAGAAATTAAGGCTGACTCCCCTTCCTAACACCACAATGTGGGCTTGAACATGGGTCCATCACCTGCAGAATCAAGCACTCTACCACTACTCTATGGCAGTCCCCTTATATGCCAACAGCATCTAGTGGTCCCTTGTGTACACATATCTCTGAACTGACAGGACCCAGCGCTGCTTTATTTTAGTGATAGAGCAGAAAGCGGCGTACCCAACGTGATATGGTGATTGGCCTAAAAATGGATGTTGACATCTTCCTTAAATACCTTACCATGTCTTACATGTATTTTTGCACACTGTGTTAAAAGGCAAGCATGATAAAAGCATCTGTGTTTTTCCGTTCCAAAGATACATATAAGGAAGAATATTACCTTCGACTTGCAGGAAACACGTTTGCTTTGAAAGTATTATAATAGGTATAATTTCTAGTTCTTTTTTTCATATAGTAATGTCATTTTTGTTTTTCATGATGGGTACTTGGCATTGTTTATTCTTTATATCTTTGGGTATATTCATGCAACTATTATCAGCACTCTGGGCGTTTGCCTGTTCTAGCACCAGATTCTTTGGTTTCAGATCTGCCATTGCTACCATGTTAGTTTTCCCGCAGCAATGTCGGTTGAGATAGATTGGGTTTTGCATTTATTAGAATTTTTTTTTAATTAAATTTATGTCATGTAATGGCATATTGTTTTCAGATTCTTATTTACCCTACCTTTTATAGGTGTATATATCAATGTAGGGTTTATGATGAAGTTTGTAGTACTCTTTTCTGGTTGCTGTATCCTTTTATGAGTTGGACATTTACATCAGGAATAATGCTTGGGTATCTAACTTTTAAGTGATGTGGTACTTATTTTGTTTTAAATACAGAAATATGAGCATTTCACTGAGAAAACGTTCTTATTGAAGTAGAATATTTCATATTCTGTGTTTTTCCTACCATGGACATTATGTCTCCAGTCACCTATGGATATAGATCCTTTTGTGGCTTCTCTATAATCTCTCTTGAAAACCATGTTTACAATGATATTCTCTTGAGTATATAATTTCTTTCTATTGAAGTTTTCGTTGCTGTTGCTTTGCTTTGAAAAATATTCGGATTCTCAAAACGCTTTGAAGGAAAGTACATAACAAGATAAGATATAATTTACCTAGAAATTATTATTTTGTGATGGCAGTTTATTTAAGCTATGCTCATATTCTGGCAAGTTGTGGATGTTGTTTGCTTATCAATAAGTAGTCTTTATCTTAAAATTATATTAGAGGTAATTCCAAACATTTTACCTGTTATTGCCCATGAAGACGAAGCATTCCGAGGTCTTGATGTCTCAATGCATTCTACTGCTATTTCATATATAGTTTCTTTCTCATGTTGTTCATGTTGCCATATGTTATTCTGAACTTTCTTATTCACTTTATTTTCTCTAATTGTGTTTATAATTTTAATATGACGTAATTCTCTAACGAACTAATTTTATAATAATTACCATATACTCTAATTATAGCATGGCATTAAAGCAGTAACCTAAAAAGTTAGGCATTTATTTTCGTATTGAATAAAGTGATCTGACTTATAAGTGCTCTGTTTCAGTGCAGAAATCTTGCAAGCTTAATAAATGTGTACAATGTTAGTTTATGAAACACATCATAAATTACAGTAAATATATTTTTGATAATATAATTATTTCTCTTTGGTAAGACTGTTAGATATATATATATATATATATATATATATATATATATATATATATATATATATATATATATATATATATATATATATATATATATATATATATATATATATATATATATATATATACACAGGTATGTATATGCACCATAGTAGCCCAACTATGTAATTTAAATCCTGCTTTACTTTCTTAAATATTGTCAGGATTATAGTGGACATTTTTTAAGTATTATTTTATGTAGTCCAGATCGTAGTAAATGTTAAGTGACTTATATTGCATTTCATATTGTTCATTTGGTAGCTTAATGTAGCCTGACTGACATCCACTCTAGTACAATACTATGAGTGGATATTAATATGAGCTGGAGTATGAGTTAGTTCTCGAAATGTCATAATTTTATTTTGGTATATGCTCAGAGTGGGTTAGCACCACCTACCCAAGCCCGTCCAACCGAACCGGTCAATAAGCAGAGATCCTTCGAAGAGAAAATGAAACAGATGAAAGGAATCCTTAAACTTCCACCGCTACCCACATCCCTACCTACTTCCTTACCTATAAAGGTGATTCTTCTATTAATAATGCAATATCTTATTCATGACAATTGAGGGTATACCCTGTATCCTTACTGAAAACATTCAGGGTGAATTTCTTAGATTTTTTTATCTTCACCGAGATTCATTCACATGCATGAGAATATCTATTTTTCCTTTGTTTTTCCCTTTTGCTGTTCTGACACTGTTCATGACAGTTTTATGCAAACATATGAACATATGATGAGACGATCCTCTTGATAAGGGATTGGGAGACTGTTAAAGCTTGAAAATGGATCTTTTCTTAGATACCTGATTTAACGAGGCCTTCGGTGCCCAAACCTCAAGCCAAGGTAAATGAACCATCCAACCTGCAACAACAGCAACCAGCTGCCCCCCCAGAGGAGCGGGTCAACAGGGTTGAGCATCCACCTGAAGAGAAGGTGAAGTGAAGACATTTAGCAAAGCTTTACCTCCATTACTTATATTATTCATTTTTAGAGTATTCTGCATGGACAGT
This sequence comes from Halocaridina rubra, assembly GCA_037179515.1. Lineage (NCBI taxonomy): Eukaryota > Metazoa > Arthropoda > Malacostraca > Decapoda > Atyidae > Halocaridina > Halocaridina rubra. The sequence continues at coordinate 91,614 of JAXCGZ010003781.1, read as the reverse complement.
TCAGCAAATGACAGCTCTTTCACTGTTCCAACAATAATGCACAGCATTTCATATTGCTAAATATGCTGTATCCATACATGTTTTCTTATCTTGGCAAACAGTTGTATTGTATAGTACACTATTTGAAAATGCGACTTCTTTTCCTCTATCTAACTTCTGCACTTTATTTTTCATACTACTTTATGACAAAATAAGAATTATGAATAGAGCAGTCCAAGAAAATTGGCATTTTTAAATGCTTCTTTATGCCTTTGCCAGGAGGTACAAGTAGAAGAAACCACCGCTTACTGCAGTTCTTGGCACACAGGCCTTTATTGTAGACGCTCATTATTTTATAAACATTCATGAGTAGTGTCTAATTAAGCTTGAATGCTGACATTTAAAGTCAGATATATTGTGGAATTATATAATCGTGCTGCGGGCCTTCTGAATTAAATCTATGGTTAGCAGTAGAACTTTCAACGTAACTTTTCTATATATCCTATAGCTATATATTGTGCGAATATCTATTACAGAAGCAATTGATCGAAATATCAGACGGAAACTTCATACCAATATATTGAAGGAAATATTGGAATGGGTTGAATTATGATATATGTAACTTTGATGAGGAGCACAGCGCAATTTTGAGCCTCATGCATTATAATTTAGAGACAGAAAAGATGCCTCTGCAATTCAGTTTTTTATTCATTTCAGATACATAGCATGATAAAGGAGGTCTTAATTGTTATCTTTCAATTCTACTATAGTTCTTTGGAAGTATACTTAGGAATAATTTTTCTTGATATTTAAATATTACCAATAATATTTGTAACCAAGTAATATGAATATTCTTATTATTCAAATAGTTTTGTTTTAATATCCAGTTTTATAATCTATATGGAACATGGTTATATAATGGGATAGGACAGTTTCCTGAAATATTCCTTATGCTTATGGAGAATCATGTTATTCTATAGATCATAATGCTATTATTTGTTTAGAAACCTTGGCATTTCAAATATACTATCTAAAAATTGAGTCCAAAATAAGATTTTTATTATATGTATTATATACACATATTTTTATTAAACATTCTGATATTGTAAACACATTTGGCGTTATGAAATTTAATATATATATATATATATATATATATATATATATATATATATATATATATATATATATATATATATATTTTTAGTTGATATATTTGAACACATGACATATAGGTGGGTGGTCAGGAATCGCTCGAAGTTCAACTTGCTAAGGATGCTTCCAAGAAAGAGAGTTTTGAAGAAAAGATGAAAAATTTGCAGAAACCAAAGACAGAGGTGACTGTTATAGCTAAAATTTATATTTGCAGTATTTTCTCTCAGCTACTGAATCATATAATGAGCACATATTTTACCCATTTATTAAAATTATATACAGTTGTTTATGTGCATACCATATCATAAAATTCTTCTGCAATAGCTTCCAGTGAAGGACAGAAATATTAAAATTTCTAAATCCAAGTGAAATATGTTTGTTACTGGTATACACATAAAGTACTTTATATGCACAACGCATGTTTCCTTTATTAAGATTTACATTATCAACATATATCATTGAAGAATTTAGCTTTAGAATTCTTTTTCTACTTGAATAATTTGATTGTTTTTAACTCTCTTTTTTATTAAGTAAATATAAGTTTTTTTTTAATACGTTTGAGGCTCTAATATGCATTTCTATTGCTCTTTTCATAGATATTAGTGAGTCCAGTTAGAGTGAGCTCTAGTGTTTTATTTAAGGAAAACTGTATTTTGATGGTGATAATTTAATAGACCTTAAAGAAATTACTTCATTATATGAGATGTAATGCTCTGTTATCTCTGTATATAGAGAATATTGCTAATTTCATTGGATTTTATAAACTTTTTTTTGAGTAAGACTATCACAGCATGCTTTCTAGTACACAAGTTTCACCGGGCTCACAGTAGAGTATAAATTTTCTCTATGTATGTAAATCTCTTTTCTTTCTTTAAACAGCTGTGGGTAATAAGTTTCTGTCTTTAACATGCAATATATTTTATCTTATTCTTTTTTTGAGTTGTATATCATAGTTTTACTTGGTTTACGTCATTACTTCCAAGTCTTCATCTGCTCCTTTCCTTTTCCTATAAAATTAGGAACAGCTGCAACATGAAAAACAACAACAGACACATCAGACATTAAAAGAACAACAACTTGTACAGGCAAATGATACTAAGAAAGTCAGTGTTGTTTGTAAAGATGAATCACATGTGGCATTTCCAATACCAATCACCTTTGAGTCTTCATCTACGACTACTATTGCCACCACCTCCACCACTGCCTCTGCTACTACTATTATTCCTTCTACCGATTCTGTTATGTCTTCTGTCCCATGCACTACCATACTACCAATTCCTCCCACTGTTGATACAACAGTGACTCCTGCCCCTATCAACCAGGCACCCTTACCTGAAGTGACTGTCTGTGACGAGCAAGCATACCCGCAACATCAGTTGGATGGCGAAGCTATTAAGGAGGTGATGATATCCCTTGAATAACCTATATTGAATATGATGTCGTCTTTGCTAACCAATTTTAGATCAGTGTTGTCATAAGCTATGAATTTATTATTCGATTTCAATTACTTTAGTATGTCTGCTTCTTCCTGATTCTAATATGCTCATCTGTTTCATTGTATGAGCAGCTTACTTCCTTATTCTCTACGTTGTTGAAATCTTTAAGCGCATTATTTTGTTGCATATACAACTTGTAAGTTATTGTGCTGCATTTTTCATTGCAGAATTTATTATTCACTATTCTCTTACTCATCAACTTCATAGCATGCATATTTTATGATATTCAGGTAAAATATTAGAGTTCATATGCAGGCTGCACATAGGCCCTCCCTAGTAGGTCTTGGATGCCAAGCTACACTCAGGCTTGCTAGCTCTGTGGGTTCAGTTCTTAGCAGCTAGAATCCATATTCTAAACCTCTAGCCTGGAGCATGGAAGCCATGCTCCCTCAGTGACTCTGAGTTTAGTTCCCTGTAGTAGTACGTAATATATATATATATATATATATATATATATATATATATATATATATATATATATATATATATATATATATATATATATTATATATATATATATATATATATATATATATATATATATATATATATATATATATATATATATATATATTTTTTTTTTTTATTTTTTTTTTTTGCTAGAGCTGTCTAGGTAGATGGGGCTCTATAGACCCTGCTAGCAAAACAGTCTGTATGAGTAGTGGAATTGCGCATTGACAGTGAGGCTTGGATTGAGAAAAAAAAACAACTTGTAGTAGCGAGTGGTCTTGGTGTAAATGAAAATGATTGGATCTGCTTGGTTATCTTCGACATTTTTCCACACTGTAACCTTTTCTGAAAACGAAATTGTCATTTTAGTCTTAGTGAGTTTTACTTTGAATAGCATCTAAAAGCTCTTGCATTGCCTACAGTACATGCATATTAAATTTCTAGATGAATTTAATTTTGTGGGCTGTAGTCATTTGAAACATTTTCATTGTAGTTTAAACGAAAGCAATTAGAACTTTTTATATATTGAACTAAGTACTCGCGATATATAGCAGGGTATTTTAAAGTGCAAGAAGAAAAAAGAAGAAAAGCTTGTGCCTCACAGCACAACATTTTTTATTCAGTTACTACATAACACTAAAGATATATATCAGTAACAAAATATACTTTTATAGTCTTAATTTTGTAGGAGAGAAAAAAATTAGATAAAGTACGCTCGTTCCGTTATTATAAATAATGTGGCTTCATTTTATTATTAACAGTATATTTTAGTCTCCTCATAACATTTCTAAGCTTTTAGTTGTACAACTGAGACTTTTATTTGTCGTAGGAAATAAAGACCTATGAAGCTAGTATCGGGATAGTTCTGTTATGTGTTGGTTGCTGTAATACACACACACACACACACACACACACATACATTATATATATATATATATATATATATATATATATATATATATATATATATATATATATATATATATATATATGTATATATATATATATATATATATATATATATATATATATATATATATATATATATATATATATAGTGATCCCTCGTTTATCGCGAGGGTTAGGTTCCAGGACCCGTCGCGATAGGTGAATTTTCACAATGTAGGAACACCTTAAATTTAATTTTTTTTTATTTTTTTTTTAAGATTATTGTGACACCAGGATGGACCAAAAAATGATAAAATAAAACAGCCTTTATCAGGCTGTAAAGAGAAACAGATGGAGATTGTAATGACCTGTCAGATGTGAAGGGATTATAAAAGATGTGTAATGAATATCCAGCTCTCTGCTGGGTTTTAATATATATATATATATATATATATATATATATATATATATATATATATATATATATATATATATATATATATATATATATATATATATATATATATTTTGCCAAAACCATCTGAATTTGAATTCAAAAGGTTAGTCATAGCTATGCAAGAAAGGAAGGTAGCAGGGCTTTATCTTACGTTGCTTGTGGCAAGAACAAATGGTGAATGTGGATGAGTGATACTAGTGATAAAGGAACATAACTTTATAATGCGACAGGTGCAACATTACTGAGAGACAAAGAAGTTGTGAAAGACACAATGACACAAATTCGGGGGAAATTTGTCGTTCATTTGTTCCCGTGTCCCTACTAATGGAATCATATACCGTACATCAATACGAGGATGGGCTCATTCTCCACCGGCTTTTGAATATTCAATCTTAAATAATATATTTCTCTCTTCAGTAATAAAAAATGGCCGTATCCTTCTTTTTGGTCTAATAGCTCATCAGTTATAATATGACCATTTCCTTTTTTAAGTCTATGAACTTTTGACTGATATACGATCCATTTTACTGACGCAATTACTTTTATTTAGATGAAATGTTCGTGCGAGTCATGTCTCGGCTGACCTTATATGTATAAAGACTTTTAGATAGACATTAAGCCATATTCTAACTCGAAGCATTTACTGCTAGTGAAATTTAGGAATAAAATCATCTTATCCGGCTTTTTCAAGAGATACGAGTATTATAGCTTTCTGCATTACTCCTTAATCTAGCCTTTGACCAGTTTGAATTAGTTTGTTCTTTTGATTGAGAGATGTAAGAGCGTTGTACTGTACTTTTGCAAAGTATGTTTTAAAAAAGAAGCACTTCTAGATCCACTGTCTTCTTGAGCAAGATATGGATTTTATACCAGTATGTGTTTTACACATGAAAACAGAGTAGCTTTTGTAACAAAAGATGTATTTAAGGGTATACCATCTTTGTAGATGCCAATTTAATTTCTGAACTAGAACGATTCTTTAATGAATGTGCTTCAAAGAATATTTTAAGTATATATCTTAAAAGTGTTGTACCTCAACAGATCTGTAAATGGCATGCTATTGGACACATAAATGCTCAAAATATTTCTTTTCATTTGAATTGTATTTTTTTCTTTTTTCTCTATTCAAATCTTAGGGACAGGGTGAGGTTCAACAACCGCCCACCATCGAAAAACAGGATATAACCGAAGAAAAGGTGAATGCTTCGTAATATTTAGGACATTTATAATTTACATCTTTTCTCTAGATACGTAATCATGCGTTTCAGTTTTTTTTTTTCATATATAGTAGTTTAAATTGTCTTTTTACTTTAAGTCCCCATCTGATGCTCAGGGAAATGCAAGAATTATAAGCAGATGACTGGGAATCATTTAAGAAAATGATATTTTTATCTTAATACTGTAGTGTAGCAGTAGGAATGACTATTTCTTCATAAACTGATTGTTTTATGCATAACAATATTATTCTATTTCTATAAGATCCCTTACATTGGTTATATAAATTTGTATCTTAGAAAGTGACTTGCAGTAGCCTTGCCATATTTTTATTTGCTATAATTATAAAACCATTACTTTTGGATATTTCTGTTCAGTTCAAATAACAGCTGTTACTATACCTAGCTGCCAGGCTGCGTTTATGTATTGTTAAAATATTCTTAATCCTAGCTTTTATATCTGATATATTTATTACGGTATGAATATTTTGGATGAATGTAATCTCTTATCCTTTTTGTCTGAACTTCGCCCATTAGCTCTCATATTTTCGTCTTTCAAAATTCTCTATTTATAATATATACAAAGTAAATATTAATGTGATCATCTTAGAACTGTTTTATGTGAATGCCAATCTCTTCTGAGTAAGTTATGGTACAATGCATGACTCTCATATATGCTTCAACTGTGCATGACCATTTATGTGGTATCACTGTATAATTTTTATCGTATCAATGAATTTCCTTCTCTAAGCTATGTGTCATTTGCTTCTCTGTAATAATCATACTTCTTTCTATTGCAGACTACAATCTAATCACTTTGTGTATAAGTTTCTATATTATATCACAGAAAAAATATCCCATTCTTTTGTTCCCTTCACATACTTGAATGCTCTTTCATTTCTGAATTTGGCTATGGCTTGTTTAGGTGTTTGCAATGTTGTATCATGTTGTTGCTCTCTTCGCTGATGCAGGTGCTGAACGATGCCTCCAGAGGACCGGCAGCGACCGTGGAACAGCTTGAACCCCCAAAGGTGAAAACCCCATACAGTATTATTTGTTTCATATTGAATATGTTGCTCTATTTTTTAGTCACATGCTGTAGTACTGTGCAGCTTCAAAAACTTTAATGTGTGATCTTTCCCCAAACATTGCACATGATATGCAGATCTCTATTATTAGATATGCATGGAAGTTTTGTAATTACAATAGCTCAGCCAGGGTACAATTGTTTGCATTATATCAGTTGATCTCTTGTGCTACTCTGATATTACTGCAAAAATCATCATCCATTTTACTATAGCCTACTTGAGTTGGTATAGAATTACATGAGCAAAAGGATCAATCATTTTTGTAATGTACTGTATGACTTGAAAATATGGTATTTTTGATATAGCTAACTGATGTACCCTATTCCCTTTGCTTGAACTACGTTCCTATATATTAAGAACAATTCTGTTTCGGTAAATGCTAGGGCAAGTATCATCTCCATTAGAAGCTATCAGTGATTCTTAAGGTGGAATTCTTCATTTATTTTCCAACTTTGTGAAGAACAGAAACTCATTTTATGTGGGGATAGATGATAAATCCCTATTTGCATTGCTGTCTTTGGTTTTAGCCATATTTTAAATGTTATATAGATTATTTTTTTTTATATAAGTATAGCTACCAAACAAAGCTATTTCTCACTGAGGCCACTTTTAGAAGTTTGGTTCTGAATAAAACTATGTGAGCCAGTGCAAGGCATTACAAAGGAGAACATATTAGGGTGAAGGGCAATCACTTTGTGACTACATAGAAAATACTCAGCTGTCCATTACAGGCTGCCCAGTGTGGAACTATCTTGGGAGATTATCTTATATACCTCTGTCGACCTTTGTAAAGATTTTTTCTTTCCATATAAGTATTACTCTTTTTTTTTTCAAGTCCCAATATTTTTTATTTTGGTGTAGCAGTATGTATTTATTATGGAAGTTTGCCTACTCTATTTATACACTGTTATATTTGAAACCATATTGTCTCTCTATAATACTGTCTTATTATCTGATCTATCACTGATATTCGTATTATATTTCTTGGCTTATTTTTGTCAAAATTTTTAAATTTTGCCTGATTGCCCTCGTTTTTGACAATTCATAGCTTTTGTAGTCTTAGTGTTTTGTAAGTGTAGGAAACAATTAGATTTGCGCTTTCCATTTTACTTAGTTATTTGATATTCAGGGTCCAAGGTTTACTCCGCAAATTATGGTTTCATATTCTGCATTTTACCTAGTTTTTGCCTTCTCTAAGCCTATTATGGTGAAAGTGTTGGCATAGATAATATGTGTGTGTTCAGTATCAACTATTTTATTAAGGGTTCTTGTCTATGTCTCTACTTTCTAAATTACACAGTTGTAATACAGGCTTAGCCTGTTAATAACATCTTCACCTGTTACCAGACAATGTGATTAGATGCTCGTTTATCTCCTTTGTAAAGTTGGTTGGGTAGGAGATGTGGCTTGAGATATTACGTGTAGGGGTAATATTCAAAAGTGTAATTTCCATATGAACTTTTGGATACATTGGTTCCTTTTTATTTTCATATTTTATAGAAGAAGATTACCTGTATGTAGCTTTCCTTCCTTTGTTTTACATTCATAAGATGGCCTTATCTTGTTCATGACTTCTACAAGTGTCACCATGTTGACTGGTTAAGATTCCTTAATATTCTTTGGGGTATACTTGTTTGATTCCATATCTGTATAAGCTCGCTAGCATTAGTTGCCTGTTTAGAGCCTTTAGATGCCCATTTGGAAACATATTTATTATAACTTTTCTAAGAATGTCTTTTCTGATATGAGCTGTTCCTTTGGAATAGGAACTGTTTATGAATGCAAAAAATAATTTTAATGTTGGGCCACTTGTGCTGCTGATATGCACTGCTAATGGAATGGCTGTTCAAGTATTATCAGTGAATATGTGTGCCATGTCGTAAATATTGAGAACAGCCTTTATTCATATCAGTCTCCGTGACAGTACTTTGTCTTTCATTCTAAAGGCCTAGATATAGGATGTGGCAAGGGCATAGACTGGATGCTGGCAGGAGTTCCAACAGATATTTTTCATGGTCTCTATTTATGAAGGAATTGTTTCTCAGGCATTGATGGCAAGATATTTCTGCCATTTTTTTCTGGATAGAGGTGTATCTTGCCTTAGTTCATGTTAGGGCATTATTGAGGAATTCTGTACACTGAGATGTTCCTCCCCAGTTAACACCCCTCCCTTGCCTCATCTGCATCTGGTAATTTTAGGACATAAAGCCTGGTCTGCTCATAGCATTCCATGAAACACAAACATTCACTGGCTTGTGGCACCTAACTTTGTAAGGCCCCAGCCTCTTGATACACAATGGACTCATACTTATTTCGCCAGATTCTGTTATCATAGTTGCCACGAAACACTTTATATCTTTAGGATTAATCATTGTTACCACCCCTTTCCTACACAACAATCCAGAAACTTGATATGCTCTCCATAGGCCTTTGTATAAATTTAGCAACTAATATATAATAAAAGTTTAATTATAACTATAATTTAACCTTTCTCGGGATTCAGTTTAACAGGAATGTGATATTCCATAGCCTAACTAATCTTCACGACAGCTTGGCCCCGGAAATGAAACAGCCTTCACTAGCCTCTACTCTCAATCCTCGACTCATTGGACCATGATTTAACAGACTTCGAATTTCGCCAGACAAAATCTGGACCAACAGATTCTGTATTTTTCAGTTGTGGCACCATGGGACAAGAGATTATTTATTTTATTTTAGTTTATTAATTTATTGAGCCAAGGCGTCAGACATTACATGAACTCATACAAATAATGCTTCAAATGGATACACAACCAAGAATAGAACATAGTTTACAGGGAGGTGTACAAATTGATAAAACATTGCTGCATACTAACACACAACTCACAGTATGGCAGCACAGAGTACATTATATACAAAAGTAAAGCTCAGAGAAACACAGAACACACAAACAGAATTATACAGCAACATACACAGAAAATATATAATGGTATGTATAATACAATATAATTAATGGCCACCAAAGTGAGGATAACGAGCAAGAATAACATCAATGTTGTCATCATTAAGTAAAAACGAGCAGATCTGTATTAAGTTCTGACCTCGTGGTAAAACATCTCTCACTGTGAGGCACTGAAGACAATAGTGGTCAAGAGTGTTAGCATTAGGACGGTCGCATAATTTACAGGAGGTGTACTGTGGCATATCTAGAGTCTGGGAGACCTGCCATAAAGGCCGATACCCCATTCTGAGCCGAGCACTAACTGCATTGTTTTTCCGCATCATTAAGCCGCGTCTGCGATACTTGTAGCGACTGTGAAGAAAGTGATCATGGTGCTGTATGGACACACTGTTGGCCCTCTCCGTGTCCCTGCGCCGGACTGTCATGGCAAACCCAGCTGAGTAGATGATGTTACGTAGGCATCGGAGGGAGGGCTCAGCGTCCACAGCATGCCCATCCAGCATACAGGCCGCCTTGGCAAGACGATCCGCTGTGTCGTTGCCAGTCAGCCCAATGTGAGAGGGCGTCCATACAAACGACACAACAAGGGAAGCATCCTGAGTGGCCGCGAGGCGACATAGTATATCTCCCACAGCACGGCCACAGATGGGTGTTGGCGAGGATAGGGCTTGTAGGGCCGATTGGGAGTCACAAATTATTACCCCATTCACTCGTCATCTAACAAGGAGAGTCACGGCATCCAAGATGGCATTCAGTTCACAGTAGGTGGAGCTCGACGAGGTGGGTAGTCTACGGCCAATCCATGAATCAGCCGGCACAGGCGGCTCCATGGTGGGGGAAAACACAGCACATGCCGCCCTCCCATCTGCTTACACAGAACCATCAACATAGACGTGGTGTGCTGCAGGGACAGACGTGGACACATCAGCAATAGTCTCCAGAGCTAACTGTCTCTGCAGGGGGGGATAGACATCCTTCGAGGTCGGTGTATATGTGACAGCGGGGAGGGGGACACGCCAGGGTGGTAAATCTGGGACAGCCGCCTGCACAGGCAGGTCGATGTCAAGGCCACGGAGAATGTCACTCACCACCCTGATAAGGCTATGACCTCCTGCTCGAAGTGGGAGCCTGGGTGCGTCTGGATCCAGGGACGTCCTCATGACAACAGAGAAGTACGGAGCAAGAAGGGAGAGAGAGAGAGGAGAGAGGGGGGGGGGGGGGGGGGGCGCCAGTTATTCTCGAGTAGCCTCCTACCCATTAATGGCTTTCTTTAAAGCGTTTTTTTTTTTAAAGAAAACGTGTTTATATAAGGGACTTTATTATTATTATTATTATTATTATTATTATCATTATTATTATTATTATTATTATTATTATTATTATTATTATTATTATTATTATTATTATTATTTGTATTATCATAACTGTGATACACTAAGCTAAGAGAGAGAGAGAGAGAGAGAGAGAGAGAGAGAGAGAGAGAGAGAGAGAGAGAGAGAGAGAGAGAGGTTAAAAGCATTTTGGGTTATCATCAGCTTAGTGCATCACAGTTATGAAAATGCAAATAATAATAATAATAATAATAATAATAATAATAATAATAATAATAATTAATGATAATAATAATAATAAAGTCCCTTATATAAACACGTTTTCTTTAAAAAACGCATTAAAGAAAGCCATTAATGGGTTGGAGGATACTCGAGAATAACTCTCTCTCTCTCTCTCTCTCTCTCTCTCTCTCTCTCTCTCTCTCTCTCTCTCTCTCTCTCTCTCTCTCTCTCTCTCTCTCTCTCTCTCTCTCTCTCTCTCTCTCTAAAAGTAAATGAGTAAATAAATAAATAAAATTTTGAATTTATTATATATTTAGTGTACTGTACTGGTATTTTAACTTTATCATATTGTATCGTGAGCATGATGTAGTGGTTAGATAAAAATATTAAGTATATTTTTTTCATGACGTAATTTTGCCACCAAAGCCTCCCCTTCCCGCCTGAAACAATGGACGAACCAATTTGACGAACCGAGTCCCCCCTCCAGTAGTCCGTCAAATCAAAGGTTGAATATACTTCATTTCATTGATAAAGCCAAGAGATTCAAGGTTATTCTTACTCATTAACTTGTTGGTCTCAGGAGGGTTATGACATAAGTGTTGTCATGGTAGCCAAAATAGTTTATGGACATCCAGCTGAGCCACAATACACATAGTTTACATCAATTGGGAACTTCTTGAGAAATTATAGACAAAGAACTCAGAGAGACCTCTGAAGTTACCACTCTTTAAAACAATCCTTTTCCTTTTCTTTCTAAGATTTGTCCAATGGTTAGGAATTTTCCTTTCTTCTTACCATTTTAGGTTTGCAGAATATGGGAGCCGTTTACTTAAGTGTCCAGCTTGAAAAAAAAAAAATGCTAGCCCTCTTTGAGAGAGAACTGTAATAATTCCTATTTATGACTTTTCTTGGTGCTTTTTCTCAAGGACAGAATCATGTTTTTTCTCATCCAAATTTCTGCTTTTGCTTACTATGATATACTTAAGATAATTCTGCTTAATAGTTGATCTCCATTGATATGCTTATATGTTTTTTTTTAAAATGATATCTCATGTTTTTCTCTGAATGTTTTCCTCCAGGTCGGTTGTTGTCTTAGGGCAAAATTTTGTTCATCAGATGAAACATTTAGATGATCTTTCTCTTCATCTCTGTCTCAGTTCTTTGGGAATGTTATGTCGAAGTGTCGTGATTACTTTATTTTCCCTGTATTATTTGTTTGCTTCTTAAAATGTGTTTATTAATCCTTCTGTCCCTATTCAGGGGAAGGTATTTATTACTTGGATCAGTTGCTACTCCTCTGAGAGCCTCCTATGAAAGCTATACCCTTTTACTATGAACTGCAAAGGTGGTTCATTGTAGAGCTTGGATATTAAGAGTATAACAGCTGACTCCAATTTTTTCATTCATTTGCATTAGGTTTCAAGCCAGATTTAAGGGCCATAATTTTGTTTTGATGATTGCCAAGAAATTGGCTTAGACCTTATCGCTCCCTTAAGTTGTGGTTGCTCATATTTGGATTTGGGGAACATACTTTTTATAGTTTTTATTTGAATGTTTGAATATATTTTGGGGGGGAGATTTCGTTTTTACCTTACATTTTGACTTATGGCTTGTTTGCTGATTTGATAGATAATATGAGTTTTCTTGGTTCCAGAGACCTTCCTGCTGTGATTTTGTTATCTTAGATTTATCATTTAGTATGATATCATTACCATGTCCTTTGAAACTTTTCAGCACTTTTGAATGTAGAATGCACCTCCAAGGTCTTTTGTGTTTTATGCATATTCTTGCATTTATATTTTAAAGTTTCTTGCTTATGTTGTACTCTCTGGAGCTTTGGGTATCATACTAATTGACTGACAATTTTTAGTTGCTGCTGTCACTGTTCCTGATAGACTGGACAGGATAAGTCTTTTTGCTGATTTGTCATTTCTTTATATTTTCCTTCAGTTGTCTGTGCGGTCAAGTGCAAGCTAAGTTACCTGATTTTCCTCCATTTGTCTCGACTTCTCTTTTTTGGGGTTTGTGGTCATCTAGATTTTCTTATTTGTTTATTATGAATACATATTAATTTTATGTCAAAGTAGAGAGTAGAAATTTGTACCCATGCCACTCACAAAGAAATTATTTTGGCTTTTTCTCTTCGTTGATAGTCTTCCTCCTTCCTTGCCCACCCACTGTTTTGCATGTTTCGCTTGTCTTTCGATTAGCTGACGTCAGCACTTTAAAAAATGTTCAGTATTCCTCTTCACACAATTTTAGCTTGAATTTTATATTTTTAGCTGTTGTTTCTCTGCCAGTCAAGTCTACGACTGATTTTTGTGTATCAAATTACCCCAGGAGGAACGCTTATATATTCAGTACTGAGTTATCTGAAATTGACTTCAGTGAGGGGTTATGTTTGGAAAGGGGCTCTACTAATTAGTCTCTTCCAAAAGAATATATGCTTTCTTCAATAAGTTTTCACGTTGCATTGGTACATTATATACCATTTAGAAAAGATTTTATTCATGGGAAATATTTCAAGCTTGCAAGCGGATTGTAAACTGTAGAGCAGTGGAGAGTCTATTCATTTTACTGTAGCTATGAAACACGTAGACAATATTCCACTTTGCTTAAAGATACTATTATTAGATTCAGCATTACCAGTATGATGAAAGGGTTATGTTAGATGTTATGTCTAGAGTGTTGATAAGAAATTGGATTTTTTTTTCCAAATCACATATTAAACGGACTCGAGCTTAAATGTACGCCATCTATTATAGAATATGCAGTATCTAAATTTAATAAACATTTCAATAAATATAAAATAAAAGTCAAAAGTAGATTATTTTGTTTTCTTGTGTAAAGTGTTAGCTTTATTATTTTGTTATCCTTGTAAAATGGAGAAGCATTTACAGAGCACTCTGGTGAGCACTTCGGGATAACAGGTAAATATATTATCAGTTGTCTTGTTTTCTCTTCTTCCTTACTCTCTCCTTGTTTACTTTGTCACTAGCCTGCTCTTGAGGACGAAGCACAGCAGCCAGCCGATGGACAGGTATAAAATTGTTATGCTTTTGCACAGTCTTTAATAGTCAATCTGACTTAGTCTGATGTTAAGGGAGCAGATTTCCTTAACCCGCAGGCTGAAATTGGATGCAGTGCTCATTTTCCAGGACAAAAATGGCACAGCATATGCATAAACAACTATTGCATTATTTTTGCTAGTTTTAATATAGAAGTATATTTTCTTCCAATAGCTCAGTGGTTCTTAACATATTTCTAGGCCTCCTCTCAGGGGCCAGTGAATTGGGAAATATATTATTATAGAGAGTCTTTCCTATCTACTCTTTAAAGAATTTTGCCATATCTGGTCTCAATACTTAGCACTTTGCTACTGACTTTGACAGGATCTGTGTTGAAGAAAATCACTCGAAGAAGTAGTTCCCTTTTCTTCAGAAAATATTGTATACAAGATCACTTTGTTCAAATTTGTTAGGTAATATTCATTAACCACTCTCGAGAAGTCTGTTATCATATGTTAAGCACCAATGATTGCTCCAGATTTTGCTTTGCTAACCTCGTCGATGACTGCATTCTCTTTAATGCTTTTTTGCTCTTGTAATTTGCATTTTCTCTACTTCGTTCCACTGCTCCTTAGCATAGTCAAGTACGTTTTAAACTTAGTGAAAGTAGTTGATTAAATTACAACCTAAGCAGTCGTAATAGCATCAATTTTACCGAGTTGAACAAACATTGACCCAGTGGAATTTTATATGCTTACATTGTATTCTATTAGCTCTTTGGCATAGCCATTTGTGTTGGATCTAGTAAAAGTGTATAGCTCTCATTAGTACTTTATCTAGAGGACAGGAAATGTGTTATCATTTAAAGGTTAAGGCTTAGCCAGTATTTGACAGTTAACAAAATGTGAGTGTAGTGTTTCTCTTCTTTGCTTAGAGGCTAAATGTATTATAGCGTCTTGTATATAAAAGCATATCAATATAATAATACTTCCTATTTTGTAAAAAAAACGAAAAAACATTAATTTGAAAAACGAAATGTGTTCCAGGACCTTTATGCATTCCATATCAGATAGCTATTTTATTATTATTATTATTATTATTATTATTATTATTATTATTATTATTATTATTATTATTATTAATAATAATAATAATAATAATATATAATAATAATAATAATAATAATAATAATAATAATAATAATAAATTACTGACTGAGGATGTGATTGACATTCTTAAAAGAGTGCGTTCATGGGTAACTTTATATACTCTAGATTGCACACCAACACAGAACTGTACTGTACATGGTGTATTAATTGATAGATATATTTTTTCATTGCCAGCGGAAACAATATTGAAAAGCATCTACAGAAATGATAATCGAAACTCCCATTATAAATATATTTGGAAAAGTGGGTAAAATAACTTGTGCTTTTTACAAGCTTCACTGAAGTGTATCTTCCTATTGTATGAGTTTTCTTACATTTGCCACTCCCTTCCTTTCCATTTATTGCAATGAAATTATATTATCTTTTTTATCCATGTAGGTAGACCTCATTAAGAAGCATATGTTTTTGCTGCCTTTCGTCGGGTTTTAGGAATAGCTTATCCCAATCCTGGACTTTTTCGATCTCTTCTTTTACAGTAACAAACTTGTTCCTGAACATGCTTCCTTGGCAGTACTAATCTCTGCCTTTTAATCTTCATAAGTTGTATTTCATAGCATTTTTACAAAATTCTTAACTTCTGTTTACTTATACTATTTTATTTGCAGAATACCTGGTTCAATACATCAGAACTGCAATATTATGTACATGTATTTGTTTAAGAAAATTCACATTCTTATTTTGCACTATATACTCTTTTAAAGGAAAATGAATAATTTATTTTACTATCTCCAAGATTTTAGCAACAAACTATTTTAGCATGGCACAGGAAACTGACATTCTGAATATATAATGCAGATCTATCATTTTAAGTATAATGACCGCTTTTACAATATACAGTAGCTGTAAACTATGTACTGTATTATACACCTCATTTCCTCTTGTCATTTGATACACCTTTGGCGGATTACATAGCATTTTGGATGCTAGTTTTCCTCCTGGAATCTTTTGGCATAAATGCTTGGGATAGTCAGCATTATTGCAGACATTTATTTTTATAACAGCCTCATATTCATCCACTTTGTCACCACCTTCTGCTGCAGATTACGGGTTCGGGCCCCGCTGAGGCCACTGCCGCTGATGCAGAGGGCCCGAGGGATGCCAAGTTAACTCCACATACGTCCTCAGAAGAGCGCCATGTCAGTTTTGAAGAAGATGGGGGTGTTCCAAGTGAGGAAGCGCCCAAGAAGAAGATGACTGCAAGAGAGAGATGGTACTGGGCCTTTGACAAGATCGTCGCACAATACAATGTAAGTACTCACATTTTTCACCCCTAAGCTGTGGTTTACCGAGTTACAATTTATCTATTAGATATTAGTGTTGACTTTGTTGGGGCGGTATTAATTTGTTTTGTTACTACTCAACAATATCTCATACATGAAATACTACACTGCTTCCCAAAGAATTAGATGCTTGAGTGAAGTGAGTGACTGAGAGATGAAATGCAAGGCTTAACACTTGAATCGGGGGATCATTTCTTTGGAAGAATCAAGAAAACATAAAGAAAAGGCCCGTGATTTAATAGGGAAAAAGTGCTGAGTGTTAAAAAAATTAAAGCCACGTGAAACCTACTGTTCTTACGTTGCTTTACAGCTACCTGCTTTGTCTAGAACATCACTGGAAAGAACATAGACACATCCCGATTAGTTTTGCAAGGTTTGCGGAATAGAGAATGATGAGTTGCTCTTTTCTGATGCCATTTACATTTGCTTCCATGAATATTTTGTAGAGCTTCAGCTTCCAGATGTTTCCAGATGGTAATGCATTGAACATTTTCATGTTCTTCATTGACGAGTAGTCAAGAATTTCGGTACTGTCTTAAATTATAATACAGTTATCTCTGATACGGTTGTTTCAGTCACTATTTATCTGATTCTTTGGAATTCATGATTAATTTTTTTTTCTATTGTACCCATATAAATTGCAGACTGTTTTTATTTTTATGTGTTCTCCAGGATTTTTCATGTCAGATATTTTTAGACATTTGGCTTTGAAACCTGCCATATATTATTTGTATTTACATTCCCAACCCAGTATTATATTTTTATCAGGATTGTATTGAGTTTGGCATAACAGGGAGCTCACACTCGTTCAATATTGAAGTCTGATGAGAGGACACAATGTTTTAAAAGAGATAAAATGAGAAACACAATTACTGTCATTTTCTTTCCTCGGGAGTGTGTATCTTTATAGGAGGGAACAGAGCTATCTATATGTAAACCTTTTGTTTTAACGGGTTGGCCATCATGCGTATATCGTAGGGACCCTTAAATGGCACTTTGGAGTATTCTCTTTAGTGTTGCATGTTGCTTGAAGCTTCACGTCTCCTGGTTTAATTAATTAATTCTGCCCTAGGGAAATAATAATAATAATAATAATAATAATAATAATAATAATAATAATAATAATAATAATAATAATAATAATAATAATAATAATAATAAGGGTAATACAAATATTAATAATAAAAATATTAATAATAAAAATAATAAATCATGTTGGTGGTGGTAACGGAAACAGAGAGATAATCCGGTTTTATGTCACATACTTTTATAAATCCGACTATTAGCTGTGTTCCATTCATGCTTCCAAATGGACTTAGGCATACTCGTATCACTAGAGAGGTTGGGAAGTGGTAGTAAATAAACAAATTAAACACAAACACACACACACCACACGCACAGATATATATATATATATATATATATATATATATATATATATATATATATATATATATATATATATATATATATATATATATATATATATTATATATATATGGGGGGGGGGCTGCTGCCATTAGATGAAGCGGTGGGGGTAAGCCAATCAGGGCTGTAGGTCCTAACGGCAGAGGAGCTTTCTCACTTCCCTATGGGTGACCCAAACAGGGTGGGGAGAAGTGTAGCAGCAGTTTATCCCCCAAAAACTGAGAGGCGTGACCGAGGTATTTTACTCTCTGATGAATGTGTGTGCATTGACTTACCTCCCCTTACACATGTGATAGTGACCATTGTATATATATATATATATATATATATATATATATATATATATATATATATATATATATATATATATATATATATATATATTTTTTTTTTTTAATTTATTTATTTTTTTTAACTACTTGTGATTTACGAAAAGGGATTATTTTGAATATATTGTTGTATTGTTGCTTGGGGGTCACTAGCGCTTGTAGTCACCTAATTGTCTTTACAATAAAGAGCCCTATGCTCGTAACTCCCTGTCTCCTGTTCGGTTCCATTTTTGTACTCGGTGATACTTATCATATTTGTCCTTGAAACTATGAACTGAGTTAGCATGAACTACATACTCGCTATGGAAATTCCAATCATCAACTACTCTTACACTAAAAGAGTACTTCCTAACATCCTGCAAAGTAGTTTCTTACGATATTTCAAACTATGACTTCTAGTTCTAGAGCCAGCCATATCGAAATATCGATCCCTATCCACTCTGTTTAAACCACGAAGGACTTTAAAAACCCTCTCCAAATCCACCCTCATTCTTCTAGCTTCGAGTGATGGTATGTCTAATTCCTTCTACCTCTCATAACAGAGACTGCGTATTTCTGGCACCAATTTCGTGAAATATCGTTGAACATTTTTCAGCTTATTTATGTGCTTTTTCAAGTGTGGATTCCGAAAAGGGCCTGCATGTTCAAGCTTTGGCCTCACATAAGTTACATATATATT